>DVZL01008100.1:0-10418 GCA_018236625.1 Lasaia peninsularis
GCCATAATGACATTGTTGTGTTCCGGTCCGGAGGGTAGGGTAGCCGGTAGACTTGCACATAAGGTCTAACAGCCCGAACACAGGGCAGCGACGCACCTGCAACATCTATGGTGTCTATAGGCCACGGTTGTCTCTTACCATCAGGACACCCATGTGCCTCTTCGCTGTCATATACTATAAAAAAAAACTTTCGGGGACGGGAGCTATCATGATCGACAGTGTTAAAAGCATTAGTAAAGTCAAATCCATGCCAGATCGAATGTCATCAGTGATCTTGACCAAAGAAGTTGATGTGCTATGGCCAGGGCGGAAGCCGGATTGATGAAGATTAAGCAAGTTATTTTTAATAAAGAACAAATTCAACATTCATTAACAATTCGCTCGAAAACTTTAGAAAGGAATGGTAAGATTGATATTGGTCGGAAATCAGCTACAAACTTAGGATTCGGTTTCTTTGAAAGTGGGATGAATTTGGCCTCTTTACACATATTGGGAAAGCTACCAGACTCTAAAGAACAGTTGAAAATATGACATAATATAATAGGGCTGATAATATCTAGGATGGGAGTGATCATTTTTTTACTGATATTATCATAGCCTATCGCATTAAAAGATATACATATCTTCTAATACGATAGGCTATATAGTAATTAAGGCTATCCTTAATTATACTACTTTCAGCAATTTCTTGAAATTCCAACTGAGGGTAATTAGAGATAAGAGAATTTAAAAAGAACTGCAATGTAAAAGATTTTCGGTTAGTATCAAAATTACACGTTGGACGGGAAAAATGCTGATTAAGAGTATTTAGATCAAACGTAAGTGGGATGCGAATCTCATTTAATTTTCTAGTCCCAGACTTTAAAAATTCCATACTTTGGAAGTGTCACCATTTTGGACAGAACAACGGATATGACGCCTCTCAGCATCTCTACACACTATATTGGAGCGATTAAGAAGCTTTATATATGTTTCGCGATTCTCATGGGAAGGATTTACTCTAAATCTTGCCCTAGCCTGTTTTTTTTAAGATTAGTGCCCTTATTTCATCATTCAGCCAAGGAGAAGGTAGAGTGTTTCAATTTGATAGGCTTAATAGGAGCGTGTTTGTCATAAATTTGAGTCAATAAAGACGAAAATAAATTTATTTTGTCATCGACAGAGGGAGCCACAAATTTGGTAGACCAATTCATTCTATGGACATTCGCATAGAGATCCCGTAACAAACTAACGAGAACAACATACTTAAGTGACAACTTTCTCCTTTTTGAAGTTGGTTGAAAATAGCTTCGCTTGAGGAGCAATAAGCTATTAGAAATCTTACTTTAATTCAAAGTATTTTCCTTTGGATGTTCAAATTATGTCCCGTGTTCAGTACCTTTTTGTGATGCGGTATCGTGGGGTTTCTTTTTAAAGAACTATTTTCCCTCTTTGTAATATCGTACGTGACTGACAAACAACAAGCACAAGATCTTTTTGAGTAAGGCGATCCTATTATTATTATTATCATAGTAAAACATACGGCCGCCGATACCTCCGACGTTATAAAGAGAAGTAAGATTGCAGTTTAGCTTCACGGCGGTACCATATTTCTCTCTCTACAAAAGTATCCGCCATTTTCTATCTCATTTAACCGAGGATCCGTAGGAAGCCTAGTTTCTTTGCTATATCTATAATACCTCTATGTGTGGTAAAAATAAAAATTAATGTTTTACAGAAATATAGGAAGGGACCAAATAATTTCTCTAAATTTTTAATCAATCTAATATTTACAAAAACATGAAATTTGATAAACAAAATAAAGTGAAATGTGGAAAAATAATAATCCTATGACAAAAATCTTTAGACAATAATTTGAATGGATTTTTATTAAAATATTTATACTTTTTAGTGGCAACCTAAAACAAAATTTCACTACGAGTGTTCACTACGAGTAGGTATATATGTACGAGTAGGTATATATGTTAGTGTGATTCATTATTAGACCAGAATATATAAAAAACAAGCGTTCTTTCTTTCTCAGCTGAATTATTATGACCAAGTATGTTATGACAATTATCAACAAACGACAGAAGAACTTCATTCACACAGTGTCAAGGTCGTGGTAGAATTGTTTTTCTCCAGTAACACTAAAACTTGGGCCCTGACATGTGACATGAGTGCACCAAATGAATCAATCAATATTTTTGGCGCTACAAGCACGACACCCTTTATTGCTGAACGGAAGTGTTACTGTCTTCCGAACGGTGAACGGAAAATGCCTAGAAGCATAATTTTTCATACATTTTTTTATGTTTTGGCATGGGCCCCAGCAACTGCCAACTCAAGTTTAATTATTAATTATTTTCATCAAGTTAATAGGCGATTTCGTAAAATTGGGTTTTAATGAGTCAAAATACAATAATTTCTTCATGAATGATATATCGGCAGTAATTATTTACGTCGAATTTTTGAAGTTATTTAGTAATTGTTTTAATACCATTAATATTATATTTATAGGAGAAATGTTAGAGTTAAAAGAATTTATATTACACTTACCTTAAAGTATGTCCCTCTGCCTACCCCTTCGGGGATTTGGGCTTGGGAATTTTTATATTATCTAGCAAATATTTACGGAAAATTTATGGTTTATACTTTAAATGTCTTAACTTGGTAATATATACTATATATGTATAATTAATACAGAACTTTATTTGTTAAAAAAATTATTCTGTATAGATAATATAAATAAATGGTCATCTATATTGCGATAAAAAAAATTAGGTACGTGAAGTTTTCTTACCATCAGGGGGTAGAATGGGACATCTAATTTTTAAATTAGACATAAATTATAATAAAAAAATAATATCACAATATAATATACCAATACGCACATAAACTATGCCCCTATAAAAATTGTGAATTTTACAAAATTTTATCTGATATCTTTAAACGAGCAATTCTGGTATATATAATATATCAGCGACTTCGAAAACGGTTCGAACGATTTTCTTGAAATTTTGTATACAGGGGGTTTCGAGGGCGATAAATCAATCTAGCTAGGTTTTATTTTCAGGTTTCTCTTATTAATCGTGTTTTCATGGAATAAAATCTTTATCATTACAATACAAAACTAAATTTCCCGAGTATAGCTCAGTTAGGAAATCGGGTGCCTTAATACGCAGAATCCCGGATTCGAAACCCAGTCCGGTCAATTTTTTTTTTGAGTTCCTTCTTTTTGTGAGAAAACTATTCCCAGAGGCCCTACAGAAACAAGAAAAACAAAGTAAATTATGTCAAATACAATTTTATTTAAAAAAAAATGTGATGTACTAACCAAACACCGAGCAAAGCTGACTGTATACTAAACCGTGCTAGTTACACCTCAAGAACGGCTAGACTATTTCCTACAATGTTCATATTTTTGGTCTTCATCTGTAAATATATAAAGTGGATCCTATATAACAAACGACCCGACGCGACCAATACATGACACTATGTATATCGCAGTATAATAAGAATGAATATGTATTATTTCGTTAATTTCTGTCAACAGATGATGTTTTGAAAGATACGCAAGTCCAACTTGGATTTGGCCGGTTTTTATTGCCGTTTTCATAGACAACAGATTAGTTTTTTGCCGTTAATGACAAATAATACTACGGAACCCTTCGCCCTAGCGCGAGTCCGACCCGTATTTGGCAGATTTTTATAACACAAATCGATATGAGAGAGGTGCACCGTTGCCAGTAGAACGTATTATAGTCGGCAAAATCAATACGATCTTTTGTTCATCCCCACATGGCTCTACCGCTTACGATAAGCGCATCGGGGATCCAATGCCGTCTAAAGACAGTAAAAGTATCCTTTATTTCTTTTTCCCTTTTCTGTTATGTCTAAATTCAGATTTTCCATACACCGTAAAGTGAAAACAATGTTGAGACAAATAGTTCGAATTACGAATATACGACTTTGTGGGAAGTAAACATCTTCACGCCGGGTCGCTTGATGGTTGGAGAGTATCAAGTGCCAAGTACCACAATTCATACATACTTGCCTAGCTTCCGTCACATGAATTAGTTTCTTCGGTTTCGGAGACTCTTGACACCACCGGATAATACACAAGCAATTTGGTCGTAGAATGTCTACCTCTGCAGGTACCTATAGTCATTTACTTACATATTTTATATCTATTTTATCAATCTTTAACTCTTTTCGCATAGTCTAAGCATCAGAACAATTCCACTCTTTCTCTGATCTCTCTTTTACAAATTATCTTACTATAAAAGTAGTTTTTATTTTTTTCAATGTTTATTTCGCGATTCTTCAATTGCAAAGGGAAATCGAACCCGGGAGCTCGAGTGTCAAACGTCAACTATGCTCGACCATAGAGATTTACTTTAGTTTTTAATTTTTTTTTATTTAATTTTTCCTCCAGAGATAGGCTAAAGAGCTTTGGCCATGTTGTCTCTTCTGCTATAAAATTATGCCAGGTGATGAGCGAGATTTGGCCGCATCGAAAAAATACAAGATACACTAATTTCTTTATGAATACTTCCCTTGTGCACGTTAACACAACAAAATTATATAAAATTCCAGCATCTTTGGTTAATATTCCTCAACATGTACAGGAAATTCAATAATTATGAAAAAACTGCGTTCATTTCTTCTCTTGATCCCGCCAAAACTCAATTTAGTTTTGATTTGAATTAATTTTTTTTTATTATCACAAAAAGGCAGACATTGAGCGCCATATTTAGTTTCTAAAAAATTGCAGAAACTTCAAGTCCGTCTCTGTGTTTTTAGGTAGCTCATATTTTCACTAAATTGCATTCCCAGGGAGGTATTTCAAATATTAGCAATTAGGCCCTATCAAAATTTGTATGAGGCTTACGTACCTCCGCCTGGGGCATAGTTAAATATTTATAAGAATACTTGGTAGCCACTTTAAATTAGTTCTATATAATTTTTGGGCACCATTTTAATACATCTTTTAAATTTGATTCTGCAGAAAAGGCGATGAACGATATAATAAGTTTGAGACACCACGTTTGAGCGATTTGTTTTTGCAAATTACTTAATTTCTTTAAGAAATTTCTTAATACTTGATTTAAATAAAAAAAATCATTACTCCCCTATCCCCGTAGGAGGAGGCTGAGGGCCACGATTAGCCGACGATATTAGGTTCCATAATGTGACAGGTGGCAAATCGCTTGATATATTAAACTCATAAGACGCTAACATCGGTTTATTGGGTCCCTCTCAACATGACCGGTGGTGGTGGATTGCTGTGCAGCAATTTGCCCGGGTAGGTATACACCACTTTACCTAATTCCGTCGCCATAATGACCATGTCCGGGGAGTGGAAATATGGGAAAGAGATACACGTAAACATTTATGGTGTCCAAAGACTACAATTTTCTCTTACCATCAGGAGGGCCGTATCCACTGTCTTATTTCATAAAAAAATATACGGATTTCAGTTAGGTTTACGTATTCGTCAGTAACAGCTGGAGGAGGCCTTTCGTATGTTAATTCCTTTGCGCTGTTAGGGGATGCCAGTGTTTGCATGTCTAATTCGATGAGATCGCGAATAAAATGGCATTATTGGTCGAAAATTTGATTCCAGTAAGTCAGACGTGCGTGATAGCTGGGACGTTAACCGATTTAGGAAATATTTTTAAAGTTCGATGACTTTTGGTTAGAGGTCGTATTAGTCGTATCGGTTGCTATGGACTCCTTTGCGAGCGACGGCATTGGTCGAGTTGTTAAGGTCTAATGTCAAAAGGACTCGGCTTCGATTTTCGGCAGATATTTGTATAAGATTTCAAGTTTAACTTAGTTATGTATAAATATATTTTATATAAATATTTCTGAATTGTAAGTTTGTTTAATAAGCCTCTGTGATCAAGCATACGGTGTTCTGCTTTGAGGCACTACATTTACTATTTTGGTATCTGTACTTCGCATACATACATATGTATGTAGACGAAGTACATATACCAAAATAGCGTATTATTTAGAATTTTTGTCTGTCTGTCTGTTTGAACCCGCTAATCTCTGTAAGGGCTCGACCGATTTGAACGGGACTTTCACTGGCAGACTGGAAGCAAAAAAGTAGTATTTTATTTTAGAAATATATAAATAATTAAATAAAAACACCGACAAAGTCGTGGGCATAGCTAGTATCTAATTTTTTTATAGAAGAGGAGGCAAACGGGCAAATAGATCGCCACCACCCACGAACACCCGCAACACCAGAAGTATCACAGATGCGTTGCCGACCTTTTAGGAATGAGTATGCTCTTCTCTTGAAGGCTCCTAAGTCGTATCTAATACTTTTAAACGAGCAACTCTTATACATTTATTTATTACGGCGATCTCGGAAATGGCTAACGATTTCGCTGAAATTTGCTACCCATAGGTAAAAAATTGATCTGAATAGGTCTGGGTCTTATGAAATTGCAAATCACGACATCTATACAACTATGACGGTTGTGCTTAGGGTAAAATAGAACCGACTCCGATTTTCTAGACTTACCGTCAGATGGTATTTTTTTCAAGTAGGCGAAAGCTTATTGCACAAACAAAAAAGAACTACCGAGCCAAGCTTTGTCGTCCAGGAAATAAATACTTAAATAGATACCAGAATAGATTTATTAATACATAGAACATCGTTGAGCAAGCATATTTATTTATTTATATTTGCTTACTTTGGTTTTGAATTACTTTGGGTAAACTATCCAAGGATATTTATTTATTATCAGATAAACAATAATGAAAAAACATAATTAAGCTACACATATTAACCAAAATATCATAAAAGTCGAAGTATTCCTTATACAAACAGAAGGAATTGTTAATATTAGGAAAAAAATTTATCACACTTCTTCTATTTACACAAGCATAGATGACATAAAATTTGTTTGTTTTTAGGGTTCCGTACGCAAAGAGTATAAACGAAACCCTATTACTAAGACTCCACTGTCTGTCTGTCATCAGTCTGTATCTCATAAACCGTGAAGGCTAGGCAGTTAAAATTTTTACTCATATATTTCTGTTGCCGCTACTACAACAAATATTAAAAATAGAATAAAATAAGTATTAAAATGAAGCACAGAAACGTGATTTTTATAAATAATACGGGTCGCTTGAGCTCGAGGCAGGCTCGTGCTTGGCTGGTTTTTTAATAATGGAATGGATTGGACGTTTTATAGAAAAGAGGATAAACATACAGATAGCCCGTTTGGTGAAGAGAGATGGATGATAGGAACACTTGAGACCACAGCGGTCCGTGATAAAGAGCGGCGGGAATACTAATGAGCTGGTGGGACAATGCAATGGTATCTAGTAACAAGTGGGTTAAAAGGTGACAGAAATTACTGTAATTAAGGTGTGTTGGCATAGTGATGCAAATGGATTTATTCCAATATGGCGGCGAATCCAATATGGCGCTGGCGAACTTGAGCGTCGTTTGGAATGTTGCCAGTCGTAGAAATATGAATTTAAAAATATGTATATGAATAATTAACATGCAACGTTATCTTTTTTTAGTTAAACTGGAAATGCTGTAAGAAAAAATTACCTTTCACGGGAATCAAACCTAGGACCTCGTGCGTCAAAGTCGGACACCAACTTCATTTGACCACAGTGGCGTTTATATGAAATAGTAATACAACTATTCATATTATACAAAATTATTATCATCATTCACATGAAAACTGTAAAAGTTTTCATTTCAAAAAATTGAAATCCTCCATATAACAGCTGTCCCGGGTTCAATTCGGAGATCGGGCAACATTTCTTAAATGTTTTTCAGATTATGCTGAGTAAGCATTATATTGCCCGGGATTGGAATGTGCCCGAAGTGGCGATAGGTTTGTCACCTATCTTATCATGGGTCCCTGGTACCTTGGCTAATCGTGAGTGTTCTAGTGTGTCTACTTGACTTACGAGTCGTCGAAATAATAGAACAACTCTGCCTACCATTTTGGGGATGATAGGTAAGGTACTTTTTTTGATGATGAAAAAAATTTAAATTAAAACACAATACTATACTTAATAACTTCCGATAAAAGCACGTGTTTATTAATATTTTTTATTATATAAATAAAAACTGACTGTTTCGTACCATTAATCGTCATTACATATCGTCAATAATTAGTTATGTCGTAACAACGGCTAAAAAACAATCTGTAAAAATTTCAACTTTCTTACTACCACGGTTCACAAGATACAGCCTGGTGGCAGACAGACAGAGAGATAGCGGAGTTTGAATACGGTACTTATCTTAAGATTAACGAAGTAAAACTGCTTGATTTTTTACCCGACTACGGCAAAGCAAATGGGTTTTGATTGATTTTATTTGTATGTTTGTATGTACGTGTGTATGTTCATCTGTTATAACATAACTTCGAATCTAGTTTCATAATTTGGCAATTGAGGTGTCGTTGGAACCGGCTTGATCGTCCGCTGGTTATAGGCTATATTAGTGCCTGCGATTTCGTCAGCGTTTATATTAAATTAAATTATTATATAGATTTCTAGAATAAAAATGAAATAAAAGTAGCCTAAGCCATTCCTCATTACATTAGCTGTCTGCTAGTGAAAGTCTTGTCAAAATTGGTCCAGCCGTTTTAGAGATAGTATGCCTTGTGAGTATGTAATATTAAAATAGCTTCTTGTTATTAAATGCATATGTATGTTTACAAGGTTCGTATACCAAAATAATATTTTTTAGAATTTTTGTCTGTCTGTCTGTTTGTACCCGCTAATCTCAAAGCTCCTGAACCGACTTTGACGAGACTTTCACTGGCAGACAGCTAATTTATTTTAGAAATATATAAAATAAAAGAATTAAATATAAACGCGGACGATGTCGTGAGCTCAGCTAGTACATAGCTAATATCAGTGAAAAATTTTACACATATTAAAAACTTTGCATTAGAAAACGTTCAAGAATATGTGCACCTTTATGCTGAGAGGAATTCTCAAATAAATATCGCCAATGGAATGTATGGGATACGCTGTACAGTTACCTATTTAAGCAGGGTCATAGGATTGTGTATTCATTTAGCATACGTATTAGTAAGATAGAATACCTGCTCTTATTAGTGTACATGCATATTTCATTGTATCAGGATATTTCATCGAGTGTTTACCTTCACGCTAGAACCTTTACGTGGTAGGCGGAGTATCGAGTGCCAAGTGTTACAATTTGTTTTTACAGGAGTATACAGTTCTTAGCTCTTACAGTCAATTTTACATTAGACACCAATACCATTAATTGGCATGCAAATATTATACAAATTTAAAATCACTTCATTAACACATCAATGTACAAAAACAAATTACAAATTATAAATTTATGTCATTCAAAATAAATAATTGAATATTTATTTTCATAATGTCAACATATAATTAAAAATGTCATATTTGATACTGTCAAAAAACATAAATGAATAAATAAATCGATATCATATGAAATAATTGATATAATAATAGTAATTTATACATTACAGTAGTTATTTATACTTGCGTAGCTTATTTCGCGGCTATGATTATTAATTTTCACAGATGTATAAAGTTCTTAGCTGTTTCTATTGTTTAGTTGTTGCTATAACAACAAAGACTAATAGTAAAATAAATATATTATAAGGGGTGCTTTAATACAACAAACGTTATTTTTTGCCGTTTTTATAAATTATGGTACGGAACGCTCCGCGCGCGAGTTCGACTCGCACTTGGCCGTTTTATTTAGACAGAATGTAATCCATATAAATTTTATGTCCCCGTGTTGGTCTGGGTATAGTAGTAGAATAGACCATCTGCCTCCCTACCAGGCAGCTCGTAAGAAACGAGCATAGGTTAACTGGGTCACCTCCAACATAACCATTGGTGGTTGTCGTGTTCGGATTCCAAGGGTAAGGTAAGGTAGACTTGCGCATAGGTCTAACAGACCAGCCACAGGACAGTGACGCACCTACATCTATGGTGTCTATAGGCCATGGTTATCTCTTATCATCAGGAGATCCGTTTTTTTAGCAAATAAATAAGACAAAAAATGTGGCCATATGGCACAACTGTGTTAATGCGGTGGGAAATCGATTATCGTCCAATCGCTCGTTGGTCCGTTGTAATTGTTTAGTGACCAGATCAATTAGATCAGATTAGAGCCTCGGTGGTCTAGTGGTAAGCGCTTCGGACTTGCATTTCGGTAATCCAGGTTTGAACCCTGCTGTGTACCAATGAGTTTTTCCAAATTTCTGTCTCGTGCCCGATGTGGCGACGGGTTGTTTAAAATCGCCGGCTAATCAGGTGTATGCATATGTACCGTAAAGATGTTTATTTATTTAATTTTAAAAGCTTTTATTTAACTTGCATTGTATGTATGTAAGTATGTAGGTATGCTCGGGTGAAATCTTAGAATTCAATTTTGA
>DVZL01008101.1:0-10417 GCA_018236625.1 Lasaia peninsularis
ACGAGTCGTGGATATACTAGCACACCTCTGCCTACCTCTTCGGGGATAATAGGCGTGAAGGTACTTTTTTTTTCATATATGTATTTTACATTCAAACGTACTACTTCACAAATTGTGGGAAATGCTTTTAAATTTAATAATGCATTAAGTCAAGACGGACTATTTGTATAACTGCTCTGTACATCACTAAAGTTCTTAATTCTTTTTCTATCAATTTGTGTAGTTAACAAAGTCAAAACAAGCTGGCTTATGAGAGTAAGATAGCCAAATGAGAAGGTTCAGAAGTTTTTATTAGTTGTGTAACGTACCTTTCATGTCTTTTAGCCGTTTCACTGAATGGCTAAAAATCCGACTTTAATATCTTAATATTTTTTCTTTTTTGATGATGTTATAGTAAACAAACATCCGGCAGTCGGCACTCCTGGTGGTAAGAAATAATGAACCTATATACCTACACTGGATGATATACCTAGGTGTGTCGTTGTCTTGTGCTCGGAGGTTAGGCTTAATGTTTATTTAAGCAATTTCTTAGTTTTTGTCGATATTTCTAAAAGCGATTTCCTTAGATTTATAATATGAGATATTATAAACATGTAAATTGTTGCCCTAATGTTTTTAGAGATCCATCGACGATGTCTATAAACACCAAAGATGTTATCTGCTATAGGGAGTGACCATTATCTTCTAAACTGGAACAATGACGATTTAATATAAAATCGTCTGCATATAGTTGCGGTTTGTCAACACAACTATAAGAACACCTTTGGGACGCAAATGACCCAAAACTTTGCTCAGACAGTCTATTGAATTACAGGTTTAAGGTCCTTCCTTCCCCACTAAGTATTTAACTTTTCAAAAAAGAAATCAGTTTGCAATATTTGATGAGGGTAAAATGAAACTAATTTCGGCTCTGAATAAACTTTTATTGGACAAACATTAAGTTCGCACGAAGCCCTTCGATATACATTAACGTTTTACTAATAAAATACAATTCCAATACCATAACTATATTAATTTAACTAACTACACCTGCCCAAATTCTCTTACTTCTACACATACGGAACTTAGACTATTCTAGAAGGTGACAGTTGTAAGAGCTATATTTGTACGTAATTTCCAGTATATATATGTTAACACCTTCTTCGTTATGTGGGCCTTCATGAGCCATGTGAGATTAAAATAACAAAAATAAAAAGACACAAGAAATTTAAAAATATAATTATTAATCTGATCAATAACATTTTTAATTCTAGTCAAATAATACAAGATAATAAATTAAAACATAGAATTATAAATATAAAAATATTAATTAGTATAAGTAATATTACTATCGTTAAATGTTTTACTAAAAGCCCGCATACTGAAAGTTTATATTCCGATAGGATAGAACGGTTAAATATTTTATTCAAACAATTTATATCCTAGGAACAAATACCGCCAAAGTACCTAAATATTTTTTTATTAAACTTGGGAATTTGCCTAGAATAAGAGTATCATAAGTCTTTAAAACAATTTCAGTAAGTACAAAATTTAATAACACACCAAAAAATAAATATTTATTCCTTTATCATATTGAAAACATTTTTAAATTATATTATTTTCAGAGTTTTACAAATAACATATACTTGGTAGATATGACTGTTGTTTAGCTTCGTATAATTGAAGTGTTGCCAGATTAGGCCTCGTCAGAAATTGCACCTTCTGTAACAGAAAACGTAATGTTTTGGGACTTTTTTTATTGTAATAGAACTGTATGAATATTTTTTGATAACATGAACTATACAACTTTTAATATCACCAAAATGAAGTTATTTTCAAGAGGAACAAAGAAAACATTCTATTTTAAATAAATAAAGGCATAACGCTAATTTTTTTACTCTTTGAAAAAAGATTTAAAATAAATATCAAAGTCGAAAAATTAAATTTTAAACGACCACCAAGTAAAATATACATAATTTTTGAATAGAGAAAAAAAATAGATTGAAACATATTTCTGAGGCGACGATATTTTTTTTTGTTTATTTCAACTTCATTTATTTTGCATGTTATTGTGCACACAATATTATAAGTGAAAATACAAAATAACAATACAGTACAAAAGGTTAGCTTATCAGTGACAAGAGGTATCTTACAGCTAAGCTGGATTAGAGAAAAATATCGAACAAAGATATAGATAGACAGTTTACAAACTAAAAACTTACGGAGATTAATTTTACTATCTACATTTAACACCAATATAAAATACTGCTATCAAAAAATAAAATGAAAAAGTAATAACAATTTATTTCACTAACTTGATGTTTACAAAAAAAGATTGTAATTAAAAGTGAATTCAAATGTTGATTAAATTTCATGGCCGGAATATTAAACGATCGCAATAAATTTCGTAACATTTACGCGAATTGGACTAAAATATTGCTTAAACTATTATACTTGAAATCAAACTTAAATTTTTATAATAACGATTTTACGATGCGCACTAATTTTAAATACTGCCATTATAAGTTCTTATTTGTTGAAATTGTATGTGCTTTTTCCCTTACTGGTCCGGATCCCTTGTGTAGAATAGACTATCTGCCTCTCTACCAAGCAGTTTGTAAGAGACGAGCATAGGTTAAGGGGGTCAGCGCCAATAAAACTAATGGTGGTAAAGTGCTATGCAGTAACTTGTCCGGAAGGATCGGCCCTAACTATTCCTGCCGCCGTAATAACGTTATCGTGTTCCGTCCCGGAGGGTCGACTTAGATCATGCTTGTCTCTTACACTCAGGAGATATGTTCGCCGTGTAATCCCATAAAAAATATAGATATTAAGGGTCCAAGTTTCAAAGGCGTGTACAGAGTTGTTTTGGTCCATAGTATTAAGAGAGGAACAAACAAGTACGGTTCCTGATGGTAAAAATCACACTCTCTTTGCATATAATGCTATAATAATATTATACTACTATTATACATACGTTGAGTTGAATCTCTCTTAAAAGCTTTCTTGAAAGCTTCCCGTAAAGAGTTTCTGTTTCAAACTCAGGCTGGCAACATTTGTGGTATAAAGCCACCTTTACCATTGTTGGTGTGTGCATTACTGTGCTACTTGTTTTATAATTATGTAATAAAAATGTCATGTGTATTTCACTCGGAAATTTACAATTTTGGCCCGAATATAATCTCTATTATATTCTGTTACAAGTAGGTACATGAACTGTTCCAAAATTTATAAATAATAGAGCAGGTAATGAAGTTATGTAGGCTTTTGGCGGAATTGAGAGAAAAAATGGACTCACTTTTTATAATAATTGAATTTCGATTACATATCGAGAAAGATTAGTCCGACGGCGGAAAGCGAACATGTAGTAGTCGACAAAAACCAAAATGTTCACCAGAGCCAAAAAACTTTTTCACTTTTAGAAAAAAAATCGTCTTGGATACCTCAAATTGTATTAATTGTAAAATCACGAGCAGCGAAAACGCTGTAGTCCGCACTGGGAATGCGCAAGGCTTAAAATCGTAAGCAGCAAAAACGCTGTGGTCCGCAAACGAGTAGCAACCACTGACAAAATAAAAGACTTTGTCAACATTATAGAAAAAAAGACCGTTTTTCCTGTAAATAACAGCATTTTTTGTTTGCCGACTTTTAGGGTACACATCATTTTTTTAAAATATATTTTCTTTGTTATTTATCGTAGCAATACAAGATCCAGATCAATCGATGTACTTTTTTTTTAAAATCCAACCATGCAATAAAAGTTTTTTTGAAAAATTGTCGAATACTACGTGTTCGCTTTCCGCCGTCGATATTTTATTTCGACTATTAGAAACTTACGAATCTTGTAAATATATTTGTACTAGCTGTCCCGGCGAACATCCTAACGCCCGCAATTCGGGATATGAAAAGTAGATGTTATCCGATTCTCAGACCTAACCGATATGCACACAAAATTTCATGAGAATCGGTCAAGCAAGCAAGAATCGGTTTCGGAGGAGTTTACAAAAACCGCGACACGAGAATTTTATATACCTACTTAACTTAAGATGTAATTGGTTTCTCTGGAAGAGCTCCCCCAATTTTGATGTTTTGTATTTATATTGTGTAGTGAATTTTTAAATTTGTGTTAAAATACTATATTTTACTAAGGAAATTCATGTACATAAATTATCCTCCCCATAATAACCTCGTAATTATATAAAGTCTGACACTAGATGGCGCTAAACACTATTCCATCGAATTATATTACAATTGTTTGGTACTTAACTATTCTTCGTTCAAATCAAGAAAATGTGAAACTATAAAGGACCAATAAATAGCAGACAATTTTAAATTCTGCTGTTTATAGGTCAAGGTGAGGTTGATGAGGTCATTTTTTCGTATGTCTACACGTTATTTGGAAGGAATAATCGCCTTATCTAGCTACCTATAGGGCAACATCTAAAGCTTAAGAATCTACAGCGTTTATGTAAATAAGGCGACGATCGGCTCTGAGATAAGCATGTGATCTGATTTGTGTAAAAGTATTATTTGGTATCTTTTTACAGTAATAATTTTACCCTTAAAGCTAAATGTATTATCTGAACATTAAACCCTTAACAAAGACCTGACCGGTATAAGTAGTATTGCTAACTCTCTGTAAATCTCCCTTTCTGTTATGTGTCAGTTGAAAAAGTCAAAACACATCAGCAATATTAGAGTGAGATAGTCAGCCCTGTGAGAATGAAATAGATGTTAAATACCGCGGACTGATTGTTGTTCGGTGCGTAATCTCCAGACATTACCCTTATAATTTCTAAACATGTTATTGCAGAAACGTATGTGAAAAAATCAGTATCGGCGATCCTCAGTTTAGTCCGAGGTTGGCGGAGCAGTACAAAACAAAACACGCTGTCATTCTTTGGCCGAGATGTGGAATTCTAGGGAATTTTATTGTTACCATATTTACATCAAATAAAATTTACTATATCAATGTTAAGTTAATTTTTTAATGCCAAACACTTTACCCAAATTTGGGAATGTTATACTCTCGCCCCCACTCTCCCTTTCAAATGTCAAATTTGTGACACCCCTCCACCTAAAGCAGCGTCACTTTTTTTCAACAAAATTATATAATAGCAGTTTAAAATTGTCACAAACAATCGACGAGCGGTTCGGCTTTTTTTAATTTTAGATAACTTAAGCTGTCCTAAATCAAGTAAAATTTTTAATTTTTTCGAGCTTTTTGATATTTTAGAAATTATGCAGTTTGCGTCTTCCTCTTAGTTTGTGAAGTCATTAATGAATTTGTTCTTAGATGTAAGTACTTTTGCTTTGACATAGGTACAATGCAGATATCTATTATCAAGGGAATTACAATACACTAGCTGTTTGCCGCGGTTTCGCCCGCGTGTCACATATGAGCAGATTTAGTTCATGTTTTTAGTTGATAATGACGAACTTTAATACAAACTTTCGTCTCTTGTTTTAAGGTTAAAGATTCATTTTTCATAATATAATAATTCTATATCCCAAGTCTGCTATCTCCTAGTACACTCTAGTACTATATCTACCAAATTTCAATTATAAATTAAAATCGCATTTCAATTAAAAATTTTAAATAAAAATTAAATTTGGATTTATATTAGAAAGGACTTAGTGTTACGTCACGCTAAGTCCTTACTAATATACCTTTTTTATCAATGATAGCTAATGAAAAGTAAAGAAGGGTTCGAAGGTGGAACCACATTAGGCTAGAAGATGCCTATTCATACACCTTAGATGCTTAAATAAAATTTCGACACGCCCATAAATCTGAAGGGGTAGGTGACATGACAGACAGGTGGCAAGTCCGTCGCCATATCGGACACAAATACAATTTCAGACATGATGTTTTTCATATAAATTGAAAAAACTAAAAGAACAATTACCCGGATTCGAACCCGGTACAATTCGTAAAAGTCAGATACTAACTACGCTTCGCCACAGAGGCGTTCGCTTAAATTATAAAGAACTGAAAATGCCTTCCCAGACAGAGTTCCAGTCATTGACAGTTGGTATAATAAAATATATTTTTTTAATTCTTTTGGTCCAAGTTAAAGGAACTCAGGACTATTTTGTATAAAACGAAGATAATTAAACAACATTAATGTATTTAACAATTTTATAACATTTCATGTTTAAAATTAAGCAACATGTTTAGATATATATAAAATAAGCAATATAATACACTATGTACAACATATTGCTAATATCACCTCGTCACGGGCGACAGAGGCGTTGAACTTCTTAAAATAGACTCACTTATTTCCCAATTTTTTGATAAATCATCAAGGGCGTCTATTAAAAGTTTCTGTTTGGTATTATCTTTTAGATCATTCACATTAAAAACACTAAGATATAACGACACTTTGTGTAAGTGTTGCAGTCTTTTATAGAGAGAGTCCTTGAGGTCCTGGTTGTTCGTCCTCCGCCAGTACTTCAAATTCCGACTGATCACCGTCGATATGTGCTCCCTCATGTCTTCAAGACATGTCTTCCTTATACTGTTTTCCTGTAAACATATTTCCAATCATCATAATATAATTTGTTGTTTTACATTTATTAAACATTCCTACGAGGTAGCTCGTAAAAGACGAACATAGGTTAACTGGGTCACTACCAACTCGACCACCGGTGGTAGAATGCTGTGCAGCAACTCGCCCGGGTAGGGATCCACCGCCTTACTTATTCCTGCCATAATGACATCGTCATGTTCCGGTCCGGGTACTCGGTAGACTTGCACATAAAGTCCAACGACCACAGGACAGCGGCGCACCTACAACATCTATGGTGTCTATAGGCCATGGCTGTCTCTTACCATCAGGAGACCCGTGTGTCTGTTCGCGATCTTATACTATAAAAAAAAATATCATCTCGCCCATATCTCCGAAACTGTAGGCAGACACGAATAGTTGACGATAGTAGGTCCCATGATGTGACAGAAGTATATATACACCAACAATTAGCCAACGATATTAAGTTCCCTCGATAGACAGGCGGCAAGTCCGTCGCCATATCGAGCCCAAATCCCGGGTTACCTCACAATATTTTCCTTCACCGTAAGAGCACTCAGAAAATGTACATAAGTTAGAAAAACTTGTTGGTTCGAACTTGGACTACCCAATCGGAAGTCTGAAGTGCTTACAACTAGGCCAAAATTAATAAAAAATGTTTTAGAAACCTTTTTTTATTCTGCTGTTAATTAGAATATTTTTTACCCCTCTCCGCACCAATGCTACAATAGCATGGTAATGTGTCTCGTACCGAGGTCAAGAACGTTCGTATTTCAAAAAATAATTTTTTTAATATTTTATTATATATAATGTGATATTATGTGATAAAATAATATTATTTTATTGATTTGAGTGCCAAGAAAAAGCTGGATGGTAGATTGCTAAACAGCAGCTTTTCAAGAGAGGTTTGATAGTCTTAGCTATTTCTGCCACTGTAGTGTAAGGCTTGTCGTCTTGGTGCAACGTGCATAATAAGCCAACGTGTCGCCGGGTAAGGTGATTCTTTTGGCGAATTGCACAGTATCCTACCAAAAAAGTCTCATCAAAATCGGCTTAGCTGTTTCAAAAATAACCTCGCTGGAATTTAGCTCCGACAGTGATAGGAGAGTATACAGGTTCACGTTTTTACAAATATAATTAATTACTTGCAGTCCGGTGACTAATTTGAAATTAATAGATAGTATATTATATACTTCATGATCTGTATCTAATCAAGCTAGCCTTGGCAACTATCATGTGTTGCTACTTGCTACGGCACAACGTGCCATGAGAATGCTATTTATTAATCGAAACCAAATCGTCTGTTTTTTAGGGTTCCATATCCGAAAGGTAAAAATTGAACTTTGCTATTGGGACTCTGTTGTCCGTGTGTTTGTCTGTCTATAACCAGGTTGTATCACATGAACTGTGTCAGAAAGTTCAAATTTTGACAGATGATGACGTTGCCGCTGTAACAGCAAATAGCAGTTGATTATATTATTTTATACATTTCTAAAATAATATAAATAGATTAAACCATTCCATATTAGTAGAAAAACGTCACTTTGGGACATGTTATCAATCGGAACCATGAAGATAATGATACTATCTGGGAATTACAATTATATTCCAAACATTTATCTCTAGCTTTATGGTCGGAATAGCTTTCCAAAGTATTATATTTATTTATTATTTATTATTTATTTATCTATAGCATTCGACGATTACACCGATAAGGCATAGCTTTATATTTCTATAGTAGTGTTACTTTTCACAATAGGCAATACGCATGTGATTTAGATATGGCCCAAAATATATTGTGTAACCTTTATTGCTGAAGAAATATACTCACATTACACATAAACATTTTTGCCAATATTCAAGTTTTTATTAAAAAATTAATTCTTTGAAAGTAGTATTTTTGAAATCCCCTCGCAAATTTCAAAAACGCAACGCCATGACGTGACGTCACGGTCCACTGACAACGCCATGTCAATTGATATCTTTTTTGATATCCTTTGAGCATATGAAAATTTTCGCATATAGGGACAACACAATATTTATAATATACATATATAGTGAAATTAATTATGTGAATAAAGCTTTCACATCGTTGACAAATTATTGTTCTCATTTCTCAGTGGACGGTGACTTTACAAATAAGCGCGCCAAAATGGCAGTGTTTAAATCATCCGAAAACTATGGTAGTTTGGATAATTTTTTTTAGCTTATTTATCACTATTTTGCAAGTGTTATATAAATTCCTGAAGTATTGTTAAAAAAATTAAAGAAACATGCATATTCCTTATTATTTGCGAGTTCATCGAAAACTAATATTATAAATGCGAAAGTAACTCGTGTCTGTCTGTTACGCTTTTACGCCTAAACCACTGATCAGATTTTGATGAAATTTGGTAGATACCTACAAAGATTGAGTTTAGCTTGAGGAAGGACATAGGCTACTTTTTACAGCAAAAAATGGGGGAGGGGTTAGAGAAGAGGATGAATATTTGTATGGAAATGTTTTAATCTATAATATAAAGATAAGTCGGGTTTTCCTTTCTGACGTTATATCTCCAGAGCGCACGAACCGATTTCCATGGTTTGCATTCGTTGGAAAGGTCTCGAGTTCCGTGAAGTTTATAGCAGAGAAAACGAAACGAAATGTTACAAAAAGCGAAGCCATCTAGTGGCGAAACGGAGTTCGTCGGGTTCGCTAGTGACAAATAAATATAACCGGTTCGTTTTCATTTTACAATTGCCTAGATTTTGTTTGCATAATAGTTACACGCGGGCGAAGCCGCGGGCAACAGCTAGTCGAAAATATATTTTTACTGCAATGATGGGAATCGTATTTGGTAGACCAACAACGATGGGAATAATGCAAAATCTATTAGACTAACCAAGCGGGTTACTTTACATTTTATGAAAGTGTCGTGTTTACCTGCAATCGTTAGATACAATTACATCATTAAGTTACATTCGAGGGTCGGTAAGTCTTTAAATAAAAAGTACCCTCACGCCCGTTACACGAACACCCACGATTGGCCAAGGTACTAGGGCCCACGATGTGATGCCACGCCCATTGCCACTTCGGGTACATTCCAATCCCGGGCAACGTAATGCTCACTCGGAATAATCTGAAAAATATCGAAGTCGCCCGACCTGGGAATCGAACCCGGGACGTCACGCGGCTAATGGCGTTCAAATAAAAGATAATAAAGTAGTAATACGCACGTTGTGCTGCCGACACAGCGCGAGCCGCACGCGCAGGTGCAGCGGCGCGCCCAGCGCACGCAGCGCCAGCGCCACCAGCCCCGCCCCCGACACGCGCGCGCCCACCGGCAGCGACCGGCTCTCGGACTCGCCGCTGGCGAACACGACCGCGATATATAATGCATCTTGTCGCCACAGAGGTGCGCTAGTATATCCTCCACTCGGGAATTCAATAGATATACTAGAACGGCCACTATTAGCCGAGGTACTGGGGCCCAGATGTGATAGGTAACACATTTCAATCCCGGGCAATGCATTACTTACTCAGAATAATCTGAAAAACATTTGATAAAATTTTCCCTACCTAGAAATTAAACCTGGGACCTGAAGCGGGTATAAAACAACCAAAAAGTTTAAACTTTAATGTTTACAATTTTATTTTAATACAATGTTATTGCATACCTATAATCTATACCATTTTTATTTTTTCATTTACAAGCACTCGAGAGTCCCGTTTACATCAATTATATTGATTATTCCAATATCGTGTTAGATTTCATGTTTATAGCACCTTTGCACAATATTTCGTTGACTTTTGTTCCACACCATAAGGTTGCCCGGAAGAGATCGCCGACTTGGCGATGAGGCCGCCTTTGTGTATCGACCTACCTATTCCTGTCGCCACGATGACGTCACGCCATGATCGAGCG
>DVZL01008102.1:0-10417 GCA_018236625.1 Lasaia peninsularis
GTAAGTTATCAAAAGTCATTAAGTTTCGAATATATTTCGTCTTAGTAAAATTTAACAAAACAAACCAATGATAGAACAAGGTTCCTTTGATTTCCTCTAAGTGGAGGTTCCAGACAAGAGAAGCCCTTCAAGTATCAAAAAACCCTCCTTTGAAGGTCCTCACTTCAAATGAGAAGATTTGCTAACTACGGATGCCGCCTTTTTTGGATTTTTTTTTGTATACTAGCCGTGATGGCGACTTTTTTACACATTTCTAAAATAATATTTCAAAATAAAAGTAGCCTAAATCATTCCTTCACAGCCGCTATCTACCCAGTGAAATTTCCATCAAAATCGATCCAGCTGATTCGCAGCAGGTATGGATAGACAACAATCTCATGCTGTTAAGGACCATATTATTGAACAAATGTACAATGTGTTGAAAAAAAAGTTAATGCTGTACTGCTTAAAATCACTTCGTAAAAGCCATTATTTCCAGTAAAAAGTAAAGAATAAAAAATTGTTATTATGGTGTAACTCTAAGAGATAGACACATGCCATCGCGGATTTTTTTTAGACCTTTTTAATGTGCACAATACTATAATAGATTTCAACTTTAGGTTATTTACGACATCACATTAGAAATCTTAAAAATTATTAGTGTTTCTCTAATATATTATGCATATATCATACATACTATGATCTTTATTTTGAATCACTCTATCTATTAAAAGAAACAACATCGTAATCAGTTGCGTAGTTTTAAAGATTTAAGTAAACATAGGCATAGACAGAGAGAAGGAAGTCATTTTGTTTTTTAATATATTTTACTGACGAAGTGATATAGGGAATTTGAAAGTTGAATTCGTTCTCATTAAATAATAATCTTGTTATTTTAAGTTTTTCATCAGTTACTATACACAATATATAATTAATATCTAAGCAAGCAGTGCTATCAAAGTTTTAAATATTTGAATTGTCTCCTATAAGGTTGACTAACAAAAAACCATCCACAGCGATGGAACCACCTTTGTGCACTTTAAGTTAAATATTACAACTTTTACATGATATCGTCTAATATGGTAATTATTGGTGTACAGTAACTGTATTCATTCAAATTACTTAAGTATCTTGCGTAGGTACATTCGCTTATTACTTACTCATTTTCTCTCTAACCATGACTAGGTGTGGTAGACTTGATGATATATTATTTATTTCTTTTTTAAGCGACGAGTATTTCTAATTATAAGGAATTTTGTTTGATTTTCGTCGTCTCAATAAATTTTATTTACATGGTTCATCATTGATTGATTTATAATAGTAAATATTCTACATACTTCATTAGGTGTAAGTGAATTAGTGAATACACTTTATCGTGCAGCAAAGATTACAATATTGTTACATTACACAATCAATATTAAGACTTAACAAAATTTAACTTAGGCACATAGAGGTGGTCTTATCGGAAGAACAATTAATAATCTAAAACTTTGAAACTGTAATGAATACACAAACATTGAGATTTATATTATAATGTTACCATTCCATAAAGTAAGTTTTCCCTAAATAATCAAGTTTGGGTGACGAAGGCTGAGCAAGTCTACCTTAAACTTCCTGTTTAACTACAAAGAGAGCATTATAAATGGATGTCACTGGAGAAATTAGACAAATTGAGGTAGCCCCAAAGTAACCAAATTATATGCTTGAGTTATGGGTGTTTGTTGTGATTGGCGGGTTGGTAGCTGCAATAGTGTTGTGCCGCTAGTGTTAACTCCGCTAGGTTACATAGTTAGCTCCGCTAGACGCGATTATCGTTTTTTTAATAAACACGTCTTGGACGAATTACGGAAAAAGCAATGCTATCTCTTAATACATAATATACATATTATTTCAATTGTTACCGAAATTAATTGCAAAAATCACTTAGGAACTACAAGTATGTCTATCACACAAATGTAGACGGAGGATAGGGTTGCCGGTAAACTTGCCTTATAGTGACAGCGACGCATCTACTCGATATATATTTGTATATGGTGTTTATAGGCCACACTTGGTGTGCTTGTTCGCCGTCTCATCCCATAAAAATATGAAAAAAGTATTATGTATATACAAGCATTCAGCCCGCGGCGTCTCCCGCATGAATTATTTTAATAACATAAACAATTTTCAAAGAGCAGTATTTTTCTTTTGACATATAATACTTATTGCGTAAAAATATTTTTTTAATATAGTCGGTTAAAAAGTAACCTATGTGTTATTCTGATGCATAAGCTATATTATTGCAAAGTTTCATCTAAATACATCTCGTAGTTTTTTCATGAAAGAATAACAAACATCTATACATACATTCTCACAAACTTTCGCATTTTATAATATTAGTAGGATTTTTTACTCGATGACATTGTTTATTCGCCAGTGGCCGCCCAGTCTATTGCAGCCAACTAAAGCAATTTTACTTAACTTCGTATGTAAGGTTCGGGCATTTGATCTCTCTAATTAACTTAGGGAAGACCCAAACACAACGGCACATAATTAACTCCGGCCAGCCGTGACTATATCCATCAGATTGTTTTTGGAAGAGATAGTTTATTACTTTTTTCTATGGTTTATGGTTTTAGCTATTTATTATTCTTCATCTAATACCTCTAACAAGCAATTTTTGTATATATCAACGATCTCGGAAACGGCTTCAACGATTTTCTTGAAATTTTGTATTTGGGGCGTTTTAGGAGGCGGTAAATCGATCAAGCTAGGTTTTATTTTCAGAAAATATCGTTTTATTGTGTTTTTATTAAATAAAAACCTCCTATAATATTATTAAAGTACGAAGCTAAACTTCGCCACCATTTACGAAGCTAGAATGGCTCAGTCGGGAAATCGGGGGTCTTAAAACGCAGGAAACCCGGGTTCAAATCTCGGTCCGATTGTTTCGTTTATTTTGTCTTTTTTATATTACTCATATTTTATCGGCAAGTAATTTGCATAGTTATAAGTAAATATAATTCCAAAAAAACTTGATGTACTAAAAAAACACCGAGTAAAGCTCGGTCATCCAGGTACTAGATATGTGATATTATACACTTACGAAAACTAGAAGACATTTTTTTCTTGTGGCTTGTGACTCGTTTCTTATTGTATGGCGTGTGACTTTATAGGATAAGTAATTCCTTCATGGGCCAATGTATAAGATTCGCGGCCATAGAAAAGATCGACCTTTAAATAAATATAAAAAATATATTAAATCAAAATTATTTCTCCAACATTAAAAAGGTTATTGTAATGTTGGAGAATATGTAGATGATAAAAATGCTTGAGATTGATTGCTTCTCTTTCAATCTCTATTATTATTGTATAATATAAAATTTATATATTTAGAAAATATGAACCAAGACAAAAACAAATCCGCTGAGTTTCTTTCGCCGAATCTCCTTATGAGAATTCGCGTTTCGATCCGGTGATAAATTTTGAAATGAAATAGACGCGTCACAAGAACCGCTTGTTAGGTCTGCAGGAAATAAAATATTTTATATTCAACCTTAGGCTTCAATCAACCATGTGATTAATCAATTCTTTTATTGCACTATTAAATATTTTTCTGAACAAAAAAGTTTAGGTACGATTAGGTTGTTATTTTTTTACTGCACCCGAAAAATATCTTTTCTGTAAAAACTTTAGCAACTGTTACGTTATTAGGTTATTTTTTATTACAACCAAAAAATATTTTTTCTTAAAAAACTTTGGCAACGGTTAGGTTATTTTTTTACTGTATCCGACAAATAATTGTTTTGTTAAAAGTTTAGGAACGCTTAGGTTTTTAGGCTATTTTTTTACTGCAGCCGAAAAATAATATTTAGTTCAGTTCAAACAAGGAGTGATTTTAATTTAAACCGTACATATAATTTGTAATTATTCATGCTATTATCGTATGGATAAATTCAACCTGAACAATCTGATGTATTTCATTGTCTATGTAGTTGTAATTAATGACGAGCGTTGTGTTTTGGGGTCTTGCAAAATTTATTAGGGACAGACTTGTTATCCGAACTACAGACCGTATGAGAAAATTACTTATTTGGGTAGAGTTTTCCAAAGTTAGTTCCGGGATTTCGGAGTACAGGCCACGAAAAACGGTAATTAACAGCAATTCTCCAACGAATCAAAAATCATGAAAATTGTTCCAGCAGATCTCGCGTTATCAGTGTTGTAACAAACCTTTCTTTGTTTTATATATATTTGTTGTCCTTGAAATTTCCTACCTCCAATCCTTAATTTTTTTCCAGGCCATGAACACACTTCGCTCGAAGCCCATGATTATATTCTATTTGAAGTTGAGGCACAATAACCTGGCAAAACTACCCTCTTATATATTTCTCGGACTGGATATCCGTCACTTGACGGTCCACAATAGCAGCTTGGCAGTTATTGAAGACTCCTCTTTAAGTTCAATTGGTAAGTTTACGAATACAACTTACGTATTTGGCTTTAAATGGTGATGTGCTTATCGATATTGACGATATTATACAGTTACAGTAAATAGTGAGGTGCCTGATGGTATGTTTATTGATGATAATATAATGACAATTATACTAAAGGTTTAATTAGAATTATAATTTCTATATTTTTTAGTTTTAAATTAAGTTATATGGAAGTCGAGTCGAGTCAAAATCGTGGGTGTTCCTTTATGTCTACTGGACTTACGACTCGTGGGTATACCAGCATACCTTTGCCTACTTCTTCGGGTATAATAGGCGTGAAGGTACATTTCTTTATACGATTAATGATTCTAGGTAACAAATTAACACAACTGGATGTCTCACAAAACAGTTTGGCCACGATACCAACGTCTTCGTTCGCGCATCTCAACCATCTGCTAATATTAAATATGAATCATAATAAGGTAAAACACATTCTATATTTTTCACTGTCTGCACTTGGTGAAACTCCCACTTATTTATATCACAAAATACTTGTACTGTTACACATATGTATTTAAAATCGGGGTTAAAGTTGATGACGCTGTAAACAGCGACATCTGTAGGCTATTTTAGAGCATATTTAAACTATACATGTGAAACATTACAAGTGGTTTAAGATGCAAATTCAGTAGTAGCTAACACGACGAACTTCGACGAAATTGTTCGTTCGTCACAAACACCAAAAATATTGAGAAAAATATGCTGAAGAGGTCGTAAAGCTCTATATTTTCGTCCAGTAAAAGATCTTACCGATAAACAAAGCTATGACATATTTTATACAATCATTAGGTACCAACCCACATGTATGGTCAGTATATTAGTATTCATTAGAAAAAATCGCTTGGAACTGTTCTGTGATATAGAAATTTTAAACCCTAGTCTAATATTTATATCACAAAAGAGATTCAATCCACTTGGGTCGATTCTGACAATTTTTTAACTCGTAAATCAATTATGACAAAATACGATATAAACTTCAAAGTCAATTATTTCAAAACTAGTTTGATGTGTATTAGATCCATTCTGCTTAACTACGTCCAATTTATATAACCAAAATACAGTGTATACCTTTTTTTTTTTTTATATAAGAGGAGGCAAACGGGCTACTTTATAACATAGATTAAGTAAGCTAACCGGCTACCTTTCTCTTCACACCAGAACACGACAGAGGCAAGCACTGACATTATGGTGGCAGGATTAGGTACGGGCGAGTAAAAGACCCCTAGTAATAGAATTCTTAATAAGTAACATCTATTCTAGAAACTACGAGATAATATCTAGCACTGTCATGGTGACAGAAATAAGAAAGGCGTTATTTCGGGCTAGTCCTGCCAATTTAATTTTTTATGGGATGAGACAGCGAACAAACAAGTCTCCTGATGGTAAGAGACAATAATTGTCGTCTATAGACACCAGAGATGTTGTAGATACCTTACTGTCTGTGGTATGACTATTAGACAGTGCGAACAAATACTGGAGTTATGATCATGGCGGTAGTGATACATTCGAAGTTTGTAGCCTTAAAGGCTTGTTTGTCTAGTACGTTGATATATCAGTCAATCACCATTGCCTTGCATCACTAAAACTATAACTCTTTTTTAGGTGACAGCAGTCCACAATAGAGCCTTTTTAGGCTTAGACACGTTGGAGATCTTGACTTTATACGAAAATAGGATATCCGTTGTGGACGGAGAAGCTTTCAAAGGATTAGAAAAGTAAGTAAACTAAAGCTTTATAAACTAGATTGAATAATATATTCAAGTATATATGATATAAATAAGATCCTTCAAAGTCTTAACATACACAGAGCTTTACAAGCTTAATGCTTGTACGTCTATGAGATAATATTTTAATGCGTAGGACATAATATTAAAGCTTTAATATTTGGAATATTTGTATGAAGATAATAATTACCAACGAATTACACAAAAATATAGGTCTTAATTGAATAAAATACAATTTTGAATAGATTCTTATGGTACGGGAATATAAAAACATATATATCAAAATGTATAATTGCGAAAATAATGCTTTTCTAATTCTATGTTTGTCGCATAAACTTGTATTGACTAGTTATTAAATTTATATTTTGGTTATTTTCACGAACATAGCGTCGATAAAAATATACAATATATATAATATAACTAATTTTAGTAAGTAGTTAAAAATATATATTTTGTTGTTATTTGTTGTGGGTGGCATGTGTAAAAAGTATATTTATTTATTTTATATGACAGTAAAGACTCGATATCGGGACTAATTCTTGTTCGTTTTTTTAATTGAAAATCCGGATAGTAAATCCTTTACTATTACGAAACCGAATCAAACTTATTAATAAAATAAATAAAAACAAAAAATATTTCATTATTTTTTTTTAATTTCAGTGTTTTAATAGTTCAAGAAAATATTTCTTGAATTATTAAAACACTGAAATTTTAATCTTATATACTAGTTTCATTTATTTAAAATATTTGATAATTTCCATTTAAAAATGACAAAAAGAAATATTTAAGTTAGTTCTAAAGATTTGAAACATTTGATTATTTTCAGATTATGTTGTAACCCAGTTCTTTCTTTCTTTTTCGCTACTTTACCAAATTGGATTTAACAGGATCATTTCCTACATTTGCGTTTGATCGGGATTCATAGTCTGGATAATCGGATAATCGCGAATCCGTTTAACGGAAGGTCGGATAATCGAGTTTCTACTTTATTTAAAAAATAAATCGCTTTACTAGAGGAATAATATAGTTTTGGAGGCCGTTACATATTTTAAAATTTTAAGCCTTTAATAGTTTAAAATTTTCAACGCCCTGTTAAACTAATAGAACACAAATATGTTAATTTATTTATTTAATCTTTTTTGTACACCATATAAAAAAGGCGAGCTTAATACGTTTAGCATTATCTACCAGCAAACCTTTGGATCGATAGAAAAATTAACAATAATGACAGATGTATAATAAACAAACAATCAAATTAGATACAAAATAAAAAACAAGAAATACAAGAACTTTAAAAAAACTAAAAATATGTCTAATGACATGTATGTATATAAATAAAAAATAAATTAAAATGTCAGTTTAGTTTTCTAAGTTAACCCCGTAAGAAATAGTTGCCGGACACTTCTTTTGAAAGAGAACTTTGAATGCAATTGCTTAAAGTGAGAAGGAAGTTACTTTCATAGACGCAGGCTTCCCGTCTTCTTCCTCCTTATCAAAGAGAATTATGAAGAGTGTACTGTATAAAATATGTAGGTAACGTCGCTGCATGATAGAAAGCCAAGGAAGTTGTTCCCGATATTTAGCGGGTAACATGATCAAACTTGCGCAAGCGAAAGAAAAATCTGATTGAGTTACCTTAAAGTCGGTCTAGCTTTTGCACTTGGTAAAGAGACAAATCAGTGGCAGATGCAAAAAAATACGTCGGCGTAGTCAATAATAGGCAGTATCGCATCTCGCAGCAAATGTATATCCTTGCCGCATCAGCAAGGACATACATTTGCTGATAAATAATCGGCATACATGTGGTAGGGGCAGCTAATAGCTGTTGATACAATGTAAATGAAGAAGGAGGACATTAACGGTGGCAAGATTCCACCTTGCGGCACCCTTACAGATAATTAACACCAATTCGAAGTGGTTTCACTGACACAAATTGTTTACTAGCGACCACGTAGATAATAAGAAAACCATTCAATGGCAATAGGTGCAAAATTTAAGCGTTGCAGTATTACTAGAAGTACATCGTGGTCAACTGTATTAAAGGCGTTGGAAAAGTCAATCAGAACAATCACCGTTATTAATCGATTCTCGAATGCGGTTGTTGTACTGTGACCGAGGCGAAAACTTAATCAGGTTTCTAATCAGAAAGAACTGAGAATTTGGCGTTCATTAATAAATTGAAAACCTTGTTTATGTGCAACAGCTTTCAATAATATTCCATTGTCTTCTATCTGATTTTATGTTATCTTACTATATTTTTTACACGAATTACCTTGTGATTTTTTTTGATTTACTTAAAAGTAAATCATTAATATGTTTAGTTCAGCCTAAAAGCTTATTATAAAAAAACCCATTGACTTATGAAGAAATATGTTATCAACTAAAAAGCAGTGCCCTACTAACGAATAATTTAATCTAATTACTTTTAATTTAGTTTTTGTCACGTGTGATATTTTTACAGTCTGATATTATCGTTCTTTAAATATTACTAAACTGTGTTATTATGAACAAGCAAATTATAGACTGATCACAAAACTTATACTGAAAAAACCGGCCAAAATATGAAGAGTTCCGTACCATATTTATTGTGTTTAGTTTGGGAGCTTCTTTAAATATTTGTTTCATTCTTTATTACTTGTAGTTATAACGGTGACTCAATCACATCAACAATGTAAATTTCGACTGTCTTACTATCAAGATTCATAAGATACAGCCAGACAGACAGAGTAACGAATGATGGAGCATCAGTAATATTACTTAAATTTTGACCTAGTGACGGAATCCTAAGAAATTAAGGTGGTGGTTGGTTTTTAGGGTTTCGTACTCAAAGGGGAAAAAACGGAACCTTAATACTAAAATTCCGCTGTCCGTCTGTCTGTCTGTCTGTCTTTCACCAGGCTGTATCTCATGAACAGTGATAGCTAGATAGACAAAATTTTCACAGATCATGTATTTCTGTCGCTGCTATAACGACTAATATCAAAACAGAAAAAAAAAATATATAAAGGGTACTCCTATACAACAACCGTGATTTTCTGCCGTTTTTATAGATAACGGTGCGGAACCATTCGTTCGCGAGTCCAACTCGCACTTGACAGATTTTTTAATTTGCCCCAATTTAAGACACCAAAAAGTTATAATTTTGCTAAAATGTTTTATATGAAAATAAGGTTTTTGTAAGAAAATAAGTACTAGGTCTTAGCACTAGTAAAACAATTTATTTGACAAATGGAAAGCTTTATAAGTGACATTTTGATTGTTCTTGTTGTTGTTTACCGAAAAGTTCTGGATATAAATTATTGTTCAGGAAACCTTAAACTTTTTCTTATTAAGTACTATTTTTACTTTTATACTTATTTTTATGGGCAGATTATTATTTGGCTTTTATGGTAGATATTGCCTTTATGTCGAGAGTAGTCGGTGTTCGGCTTAGACGCACGAAATTTCGGGTACTATTTCCAGGTAGAGAAACTTGTTCTACGAGCTTTTCCAGTTTACGATCAACTGATTATATTAGGTCCCATGATGTGATAGGTGGCAAGCCCGTCACAATATCGGTCACAAATCCCGGGTTTATTCACGATCTTTTACTTCACTGTAACTGCACTCAGAAAGTGTACTTAAATTAGAAAAACTCATTGGTACGTTGTGAGGTCGAAACATGGGCTACCGGAGTGAAATCCTGATGCACGTACCTTTAGGCTACCGAGGCTAAATAAAGATTTGCTTTTAAAACTCTTAAAGCTGATAAAGATAATTAAACTATTCTTTTCTTATGTTTACTTAAAATTTGAAAATATTGATGTAATTATTTAATAATATGAGGTAATAAATTCTAAGTATGGTTGTAAATAAATTCTCGCCAAATAACAAAATATATTTAGAATATTAAAATTTGTTACCAACATACGAGTATAATGTTATCAGACAGCAAAGTTTTTTTTTTTCATAATTCGTATGTATAACAAGAGATCCGAACTATTTTCAAATCTATGTTTTGGCTAGATTTCTTGAAGATTGACTGTGTTTTCAATATTTTTCTTATCTTCTATAATTATATTAAGATTACTTTGTTTGTTGTGTTACCCCATAAAAATATTTAACATAATGAATGATTCATTTTTATTTAGAAAACTGAAGAGATTAAACTTAGGAGGGAATGAATTAACAGCGGTTCCTCAAAAGGCGTTGGCGTTGTTAGAGAATTTAAAAAAGCTTGAGATGCAGGAAAATAGAATC
>DVZL01008103.1:0-10416 GCA_018236625.1 Lasaia peninsularis
CCCGAAGTGGCGATAGGCTTGCTACCTATCACATCATGGGCCCTAGTACCTTGGCTAATCGTGGGTATTCTAGTATACTTACTGGAATTACGAGTCACAGATATACTAACCTACCCCTTCAGGAATAATAAGCATACAATGTACCTTCCTTTTTTTACCTTTTTTTTAGGAGGGGTAGGTATCTGTAAAAATCGTTAGCAGTTTTACAGATACTGATACGAAACCCTTCACACACGAGTCTTACTCAGGTTGGTCAGTTTAAAGTGAATTAACAATACTACGTTCTGGGGACATTTCTTCATTAAGAATTTAATCACCAGATAGTATCTTTTTTATAGTATTAGACAATGAACAAGAACACAGATCTCCTTATGATAAGAGACAACCGTGGCCTATAGACACTACAGATGTTGTAGGTGCATCGCTATCTCGAGGTCGGGCTGTTAGACTTAATTTGCAAGTCTACCGGCTATCCTCCCGATCGGAACACGACTATAGGTACGGGAACACGTGCTCAAAAAGTAATGCTTATTAGCATACTTAAAACGAGCGTGCTCTGAAACTGTTCACATTTGCCAGCAATAAACATACTTATTTATAGCATACTCATAAATAAGCATGCTTAAAGCAAACGTTGGTAGTGACCTAATTAACCTATTCTCGCCTCTTACGAGCTGCCTGGTACGGTAGCAGATGGTCTATCCTACAAAGAGGACCCGGATCGATTCATTCGTGGTTATAAGAGATATTTCACTCACTTCAAAATCACAATACGTAGGGATCCTTCCTCCTGACACTTTCATATTAGTCTCAATAGGTAAAATGAATCTGCAAGTTTTTCTTAACAAGTGGGTTACAATGGAGGCTGCACAGGCTATTTGTGATGCTCTGGTAACTTTTCCACCAAAAGCACCACCAAGTCTTCGCACTATTACGTTGACGCTTGAAGGCAAAAATTAATATAAGTCAATTAACATTATACTGGCAATAATTTTGTTACGCGCTTAATAAGCTTTTTGTTATGTAACCTAATTCTACCCATTCTATGTAACTTCTGCTGCATTTTATTTCGTATCTAATATCTTAAAACGACCAATTATTGAATAAACGATTCCTACGATTTTTATTTTGTTGATGACAAAAACAAGCCTAAAAAAGTCTTTAAACGAGCAATTCCCCTTATCGTTAACAGTAATGAGTTAAATAATCTCGAGGAATCCTGATCACATTTTTACGGAACTCCTAAATACTACAGAAATGATTTTAGGAATGACTGGATGCGTATATTTGTGGCTCTTTTGATTTTAACGTAATTTGTTAATTTTGAGGTTATCACTTATCGCAATATTTAATTGAGGAGGTTTTAATTAAACAGTAATTGATGACAAATGGAATAAATGGGACCATTACGAAAAATATATTTCCGTAGCAACAAAGAGGAAGCATCAAATAAAAATGTTTTCAATTATTTTGAAATCATATAAACACAGTCAAAATTAATGCCATCTACATAGTAATGACATTTTAAATATAATTCACAGTCAAAGGTCACAATGAATCAAAGAATAATTGTTTAACTCGGAGCGTGCAAGCTAGGCTACTCTCCATAACAAATTTTTTAAAACAAATGAATAAAATTGCAGGGATGTTTAACTAGAAAAGACTAGACTATACATTAGCAATTTCAACTGCCTTAAAGTCAGTTGTCATCATTATTGTGTTGAACTTGTGAATTTTAGTATAACAACGCATCGCTATCTCTTGATTTACGTAACTACTTGTTTGTCTTTCAAACCACAATAAATGTATCAAAATTGAATTTTTTTTTTGTGCCTGCTACCTTGATGGACCTGTCACATCCTTTAATCTAATGGTTGGCTAATCATGGATGCATATGTATCTCTGCGTACCCCTTCGTGGGTACTGGCCTAGTCGATGTTTATTTCTTACTAGCTAACCCGGCGAACTTCGTACCGCCTAATAGTCAATGCATGTTGTGTCAACCTTTAGGCTTTGATGAACCATATAATACAATGATACAAAATAAATATTAATGTTAATAGATATATAAAAGAATTTAAATGTCATGAATAGTACCTATAGAAAGAAAAAATATTTCGTTACCTATTTTTGCCCTAGCAATAGAATACAATTTTATATCATTATTATTGTATGTATTAACGAAACAATAGCTTTCGTTAATATTACGAAGAAAATAATTCCAGATTACATCATTTGAGCCACGATTTATGGTTGTAACAATGGAACAAAATGGCCGAAGTTGATAATTTAGTGTTTTAGGTAATACCCCGAAACACCAAACTTACACGCCTGGGGTTGGAGCAGATATTTTAAATGCGAAGATAAGTTAGACAAACAATCGCTACGAACCACATTATAGCGTGTTCTATAATACTAAAGAACGGTAAAATTATAAGCTTCCTTCATTATTCATGGAAATATTAAAACAGTAAAATTATTGTACCAATAAAAACTGTCAAAATGTAAGTCAGTGTCAGGAAAAAGTATTTCACTACCTATATCTTTAAATATTTTAGAGTAAAAACGGGATTCTATTACGTAGACCTTTGGTTATTTTTTTATGGAAAATGGAGGCAAACGAGCTTGTGGTTCACGTGATCGTAAATGACTACCGCCGCCCACGAACAACCGCAATACCTGGGGTATCACAATTGCGTTGCCGACTTTTGAGAAAAGAGTACGCTCTCTTTTTGAAGGTAATTAAGTCGTATAACTTAGAGAACACCGCCGCTGACAACTGGTTCCACAAAAGTATATAGTACCTACGTGGCAAAAAATGACTACAAAATCGCACAGTAGACGACCGTTATGTATCAAGATGGTGTGGGTGAAACTTTAAGTTTGGTCGCGACTCGCGAGGAGCCATTGTGAAATTGAGCAGCGGGTACAAGGTTAAAAAGTTTCTCCGAGCACTCTTCATTACAAATGTGGTAGAAGACGCTATGGGAACTAACATCTCTACATTGTGTCGTGTCGTGCCAGAGCGTCGAACCGATTTGTAATATCTTGGTCGCCAGCAATTCAATTTTTTTTTATTGAGGCCAAAACTATTTAACCTATTCTAATTCCTCTACGTGGTTGATAAAGACTTTGTTTATCTAATATTAAATTGTTTACTTTTTTAATGAGTTGGTTCACAACTAGTGTGATAATTAATTTCATTTTTAATTTTCAGGTTTTTATATATTAGTTTTTGACTGAGACTGTACTTATTACATATTACATTTTATTGTTTTCTGCTTTAATCTATTTATCTCATTTTTTCCATTTTTTACAATGTTTTATCTAAATAATACTACAATTCGAGTTGCCCTACGTTGAATGGGGTCAAAAGGAAATTTTTTCAACACAGGTGAATCACGAGGTAAAAAATTAATTTTCTAACAACAGGAATAAGGAATACTATATCACCAATGAGACCGAGCTCCAACACAGCTATCTAACACCTGGTATCATCCTACCAATATTAGAAACGTGAAAGTTGTTTTGTCACTCTCTCACGAAAAACTGCTGGACGGATTTGGATGAAACTGTACAGTAAGATAGCTTATACATGAGAATAACAAATAGGCTACTTTTTAGCCGACTACATTACAAAGAGTGTATATCTTTACGTAATAAGTATTATAAGTCGGAAAAGACTGCCCTTGAAATTTGCCCATATTATTATAATAATTCACGCTTGTCAACAATAAATAAATTAGTAAATATCCCTAGACAAATCACACAGATGATCAATCTGTGTGATTAGCCCCAAGATAAACAAATTTAGAGCGCATAATTTGCTAAAGTCAACAATACTAATACATAGAAATACTACTTAAAGATACATATATAACATAAATGCACCCCGTTGGGAATCGAAATCGAGTACCGAATAGAGGTAGTCGATGCCGTCGTGTACGCTAAACGTAATAAAATATAATTAACACTAATAAACTTACCTATTAACTGGAACATTCAAACACAACGCAACAGCTACATTAGTCAAGTCTAACCACTGAGTGGCAGAAAATACTTCTAGACCATCTTCTGTTGGTCGAACAACACAAGTTTGTGGCTCCATAGTGTAATGGTACTGGGACTCAAAGGTTATTTGATCACAAATCACGTGTTTAACATTATTCCCTATTTCAGTTGGTTCTACTGTTTTTGTCTTTTTAACTCTTTTTTTCCTCTCTTCAGATTTAAGAACATCCACAACACTTAGAAGTGGGATTTTATTAGATTGTGATGTGTAATTTACTTTCACCAATTTTGCAGCCCTTACGGCAAGCTTTTCTCTATTAGCGACAATAATTCCAACTGGTTGTCCATTAAATTTAACTTCTTTAGAACAAAGTATTTCTTCGTACTCTTCCATTAAAATTATGTTTGTTGGAGTGAATGTATTTTCCCCTGGTATATCTTTGGCAGTATAAAACGCGATCACACCTGGAGTACTCTTGAACATAAAAAGAAACAAAAAATCAAAACTTGTCAACTTTTCAAAGAGGTTCTCATTTTAAACAAAAAAGACGTAGAAAGTTCGAACATAGTATAATACATATTTACACTTGCATAAAACTAAAATTACATAGTCAAACTTACTAGAGCTTCTTTTGGATCAAATCCACTTATTAAGCTTCCTGGTGATACATCAGCAGTTACAAAAGCACCATATACTTCATCAACTTGAGTTGGTAAATCGTTAGCAAAGACTGCTTCACCACTGCATTGTACTAATGCTTCTAATTTTGGTATAGGTTTATTTAAAGGCCAAACACTTTTATCTGTGTCAAATGTTTGAGTTCCTGAGGATGTATTTCTTTTTAAGACTTTACCACCAGAAATGTATAGTTCATTTATGTTCTGTTTAGGACACAGACTTAAAATTGCCTGAAATAATATTATATACGTATAACACAACAAATATACAAGTTTTTTAATGTTTGTATTATAAAGCATTTCATAATTTGAAACCGAATTTCTTTGTCGAATCACTTGAATCGAGTTCGTAATATTTTAATTTACATAAGGTTATTAATCTCCAACAATTTTTTCTATCTGATTTCTTTTTGTTTTTTTTTTCTTCTTTCATAAACAATAAATGTAGATGCATAAGCATCTACATTAAGCTCGCCTTTTGTATAACATATTTATGAATATTGTGTACAAAAAAGTTTAAATAAATACATAATATATTAGATATTCTGAATTTAACCTTGTAGTAAAGCGCTACAGCTAAAACCTTGCGATATTTTTCTGAAGGCTCTGGCGGTTCTGGATCTGGAAAGATTTCTTCATTCAAACACTTTAAGGCGCTTTGCAAGTTTTCATCTTCAAACGGATTTTTGTTTATTAAAAGTTTTTCAGTTTTGACAGCGTGAATAAAGTTTCGTGATATATTACCATACACGATTGTTGCCTTTTCTATTATATTCTGATCATGCTTAAATTTAAAAAGTAATCCAGCGTTTACAATCGCATGAGCATTTTGTGATCTTGGCATTATCTAAAAAAAATAATCGAAATTTTACTAAGTAAAAAGTATTACTGTTAAAGAATTTAAAATTTTTATGCATATGTGCATTTTTCAACAGTTTTTTAAGTATTTAGTTCTCTCATAGTTTTCACCGATTCATAAGTACTTGTTTATGTCAGTTAATTTTACAAGGTAAGCTTTTTAATAGACGTTAAATAATTATAAATAAATAAATATTAATGCCAAAGTACGATAAATATATGCTTGTGTTACGGGTGTAATTAAATGTAGAAATGCTAAAATAGATATGAAAATAAATTCAATAAGTACCCAGACCCAGAAATACAGGAATCAATATTCATCACACAAATGCTTGTCCCCATCGAGAATCGAAGCTGTTCCTCGTGGTGGGTCGGCCTTAGGCGTGTACACTAACTCCTCAAACCAACGAGGCGGTTGAAACAGTTAATAATTCAGAGATAAAAATATCATCAGTTCAATAGATAAATATAACAACGACCGCAATCCAAAATATTGTTAGTAACTTAGGTTTTGGCCCTGATGATGCTGAAAACGGAAATCCAGTCGGCTATTTTAAAGATAATTTTCAATTATAAGTTATATCTGAAAAAGTACACGTGTTTCTCATTTATAATATGAATCAATAAATAAAAGTGAAAAATCTAAATTAGAAATTTAAATTAATATATTTTGAACTATTTCATTAGACGTTAATTATAAATAATAGTTAATAAAACATATTAATGTTATAAGATTATACCTTAAAAGTTTTTATCTTACAAGTTTGAGGTAGAGGTGGCAAAATTACGCTAATGATTATTTTATTTTCCATATTTGTTCTTAAGAAATCTGTTAGAGTCATAGTTTCATACTTGTTAAGCGAAGATCCTGAAATCATATTTATTTCATGAATGTAACTGATTAAAATAAGTTTATTTATTTTTATTGAAAGAAAGTTTTTGTGTAAAAATCATGTGTAATCAGTCATGTTCAATCATGTTAAAATAAAAAAAGATTGACAAAAGCATACGAATAATATGGCGTTTTACAGTCAATAATACACTAATTATGGTCGTGTCGAAAGGATGAAAGATGAAAGATTGACAAAACAGATATACAATGCAAATGTTGATAATTGGTACTCGGTGTGATCTAGATTGACATTCCACGATGAAATAATTCGTGTATTTTTATGTGACAAGACAACGAACAGACACACGGGTCTCCTGATGGCAAGAGACAACAGTGGCCTATAGACACCATATATATGATGTAGATGTGTCGCTGCCCAGTGATTGGGCTGTTAAACCGTATGTGCAACTCTACCAGCTACCTTACTCTCCGGAACGGAACACGACAATGTTATTATGGCGGCAGCAATACCACCATTGTATCACATTATGGCCCGATATCATCGTCTAACCGTAAATGTATAAGTATAATAATTTTTATTTAATGTTTCTAATGGACCATCATAAAGTGATATTTGATTCAATGAAATTTAAAAGAGTGTCTGTAAATATAGCAACAATAATAAAATTTCTCTTTTAAACAAATATTAATTGGGTTTTAGTTTACCGATAGTAATCATAGCTCCAACAGTTTCGAAAAGCAGAAAAACATCTGACGGGAATTCATTGTTTCTATGTTTTAAGAATAAGTTTCCTCCAATGGTTCCAATCTGAAATAAATGTTTATGAGATTAACGCATCACTATATATTTAAATACTTTTATAATCTACTGACGACCCGTCCCAGCTACGTTTGGATTATGCATGCACGAAAGTTTCTATGTATGGATGGATGTATGTATGGACGACGTTCACAAAAAAACTATTAGACGGATTTGGATGAAACTTTATAGTAAGATAACCCATAGGCTACTTTTTAACCAATCACATTAAAAATAGGGTATATATTTACGCAATAAGAACTATTAGTCAGAAAAAAATCTGCTCCTTGAAAAATTATTCACGCGGACTTTATATTCCAAAAATGTATGGATACATTTCCATACATTTTTAGAACCTAAGAGGCTGAATAACCATACTATCCTCTAAATGTTTTTTGGTATATGTACCTTGTAAACATACATAATATGTATTTAACAAAAGGCGGTTATTTTAATATCATATACAGACACTCCAATTTTATTTATTTGTATAGATTTGTATTGTAATTTTAGATCCAATTAAGTTTTTCTTTATAAGTAAACTAGCGACCCACCCCGGCTTCGCACGGGTATACTATCCATGTTATATACATAAAAACCTTCCTCTTGAATCACTCCATCTATTAAAAAACCACATCAAAATCTGTTGCTTAATTTTAAAGATTTAAGCATATATAGGGACAGTCAGAAAAAGTGACTTTGTTTTATAATATGTCATGATGTTCATGATAGTGAAATGTCCGAGTTTAATTAGATATATCAGAGCAAGTCCTGTCCAAACAAAAGGCAATTGTAGGTAATTAAAAAAACTTGACACGTACACTAGAGGCCATTATAAGCTATTACCAATTTATAAATGATATTATGAATATAAATAATAATTATATTTCCAATGTTCGCTGCTGTTTTTTTTTCTTTATTAAAATGTCTGCGTCAGAATCATAAATTTCATAGAGTTGGTAATAAATTTTTATAGTAACTGATTACCAAATTTAATGTTCTACTTAACTTATTTTTTTCAAATTCGTATAAAACAGTCAAGCTATTATATGCTATTATATGCATATTATATGCTTGAGTAGGTAGAGGTAAAATACATAAGTGCATAAGTATGCATCCGCGATTAGCCGATATTAGATCCTAGGTCTAGCAAGAATTCAATTCCAGACGATGTTGTTTTTTTTTTCAGATAAAATAAAAACCACTCATAGAATCTTAAAATTGAACCCAGCACCTCGTGCGTCCAAGTCGGACACCGAATACGCTTGGACTTGATCAAACTCATAACATGTATCATTATTGGAATAATTTACAAAAAAGCATAAGAAAACGCAAAAACTCACATTTCTAACAGGAATATGTGCCACTAAATCCATATGGTCATAGAACTCTTTCAAATAAAAGAAATCCTCATTCTCTTTAGATATTCCTAAGAATACTTCCATCATTTCAGCCAATGGCATACCAGCTCCCAAAATTAAATTTACATCTATTTTGTGTCCCTTCAAATCGATTACATTAAATATATCAATAACATGTTTTGGATATTCAGTCACATGGTACACTCCTGAAATTATAATATCATATGAAATCAATTTTCCTTCGTAATGTTTCCAGGCTTCATTAAAAAATATTCCAAATGCTTTCCTACCAGTTCATTCCCTACAATTATTATAAATGCGTAAGTATATATAAGTATCTGTCTCTCTGTCTGTTACTATTTAACGTCTAAACCAATGAATGAAAAAGATTTGACCTTGTGGAAGAACATAGGCTACTTTTTAATTGGCTACATTAAACTGAAGGTATGTTTATATGCAATAAATATTATAAGTCAGAAAAATGTCTGCCCTTTGAAAGTTATCTGCGTTATTAAAATAATTTAACGGGTAAAGCCACGAGTGGAAAGCTAGTAATAAATAAATATCTATAAAAAATATATCTCTGGACAAATCACACTAATCTAACATCAAAGTAATGAAATTATATGCTTATGTTATGTTAATCAACGATATTAATAAATAGAAAGGCTTAAATAGATATCAGAATAAATTTTATAAGCAGGTAAATACATAAATCTATGTTTATTACATAAATGCCCGTTCTTCGGAAATTGAATCTGATCCTCTCATTTGCTTCATGGCTTTAGGCAAGTGTGCTAAACCAACAACAACGAGGCCATCATTGTATGTTGTAACAAAAGTTAGTGCCATCAAATGAGTTTGTATGTGGCATATATACATAGACGTATGTCACATAATATTTTAATTAAAAACCGTACAATTTGTTAACACATAGCAGTATGTCAAGTTTAAGCAAAGAAACTAGTTGTATATGACCAAAATGTTCTATCTTATTTATTATTATATTAATAGATAGACTATGTGCGACAGAATCGGCAACATTGAAGCCTTTTACGATATTTTTATTAAACATACCTTGACCCGTGTTTCCAGCTATAAGTTTATAATCTCGATTCTCAGATATAAGTCTAAAAACTTCTTCAAGCTTGTAAGCTTTGAACCAATGATGATTATCAGTCTCAATTTCAAACATTTCATCTTTAACATTTTCTAAAATACACCATTCGTTACTTTCTTCATATTTATCTTCAGATTTAATTTTACATCCTTTAAAAATGTCTAAGTCTTCAATATCAGTCAACTTATTTGTTATTTTCTTATCAGCATCTACGGCAAAAGATTTAAATCCATCTGCGATCGGCCTATATCCAGTGCATCGACAAATATTGCTGGCAAAGGAATTCTCAACTTCCTCACATGTTAGGTTATTTTTAGAGGCTTTAAGACTGAAATATAAAGTTATTTATAACTTCGAGACAAATAATGGACGAGAAAGAATAATCTTGTTTCTTAATTTTTAACATTATCTTAGAATGTAGTACCTTGGCCAATCGTGGGTGTTCTAGTATATCTAATGGACTTACCAGTCGTGAATTCACTAGCACATCTCTGCCTATAGACACCAAAGGTGGAAATGGTGCGTTGCCAACCTGAGGCTGAGATGGTAAGCCTCTTGCACGAGTAAGTTTACCGGCTATCCTACCCTCCAAACCAGAACACGACAATGGCTAGCACTGACGCTATTGTGGCAGGAATAAGTAAGGTATCTATCCGGGCGAGTCGTTGCAAGACTACCACCTAGTCAATGTCACGGTGTTGGTGAAAATAGACCCTGTGCTCGCCTCTTACGAGCT
>DVZL01008104.1:0-10416 GCA_018236625.1 Lasaia peninsularis
CCTATTCACTCTAGCCTTAAAGATCGCTAGGTTATATTGTTTCAATAATCTCATTAATCCAAATTGGTTGACATCGTATCGATTCGTCACATCTCTACGCCACAATTATTTGCTTTTTAGGGTTCAGTGCCCTATTACTGAGACTCCGCTGTCCGTATGTCTGTTACCAGGCTGTATATCATGAACCGTGATAGCTAGAAAGCTCAAATTGCATAGATGATATATATCTGTTTCCGCTACAAAGACAAAAATTAAAAACGTAATAAAATAATTATATAAAGGGTGTACCCATATAACAAACGTGAGTTTTTGCAGTATAGATATTGGTACGGAGACTGATGGGACCGACCAACGAGACTCGGGTTCGATTCCCGACAGGGGTAGGTATTTGTGTGATGAACAGAGATGTCTGTATTCCCGGATCTGGGTGTTTATCAAATTTATTCTTGTATCTAATTAAATATTTCTATGTATTAGTATAGTTGTCTAACACCCATAACACAAGCGTATAATTTGCTTACTTTGAGTTTGATCAATTTGTCCAGGAATGTTTATTATTATTATATAATTTAGAAATTACAGGCTTAACAATAACGTGTCTGCAATATTAAATATAATTAGGGCCGGCTATCTCACTCTCACAAGGCCAGTTCCTTTTGACGTTGTCCAGTTTAGAAAGAGTTAGCAATACTTAATATTCGAGACAGGTCATTAAGAATGGTTATTAATTTTAGTTTCATGGCCGTAAAACATCCTTTTGTTTCGTATTACAATAGTAAAAAACTTTCTACAAATAATTATTTTAATCGTATTTTTTCTCATACTCTTTTTAAACGCCCAGACGCTTCTTTGCTTTATCTATGCCCATCTTCATCAGGTCACAGTTGTATAACCAAGAGCTATTTGTATGATGATAAGGAGACAGCGTATAATTGACTATAAACACTTGTATCAAAACTAAAGGGGGTCACAGATAAAAACAATATTGCGACAACGTCAACCATAAAATGTATTAGTATAATTACATAGATTACCTAATAATTTATTCTGAACGATAAGCTAATTGGCAAATATGACGCATTTTATATGACACAACACATACGTATTCCGTTATGTATATAGATACTAGCTTTTCCGGCGAACTTAGCACCGCCCGCAATTACGTGTATGAAGAATAGATGTTGACCGATTCTTAAATTTAATCTTGGAAATTCAGACAAACTATTTTTCTTTTCCCTGCTATAATATAACAAAATTAAAAACATGGTAAGTAACACGGTAATACTACTCGTAATCGAAATGACATACTAAAAAAAATCGTATAACAAATCAGTATCGGACCATTCCGCATCTCGGATTGACACGGTCTGCAACACTGCAGAAATCCGAGTGGAACAGTCAGATCTAGTCTTTCATTGAAACCTGATTCTACTAGAATAATCGACGGGCTTTAACCGACTCGAATAAGAAATCGGATTATTTAAATAAAATCGGAGCCGGCTCGACTCGTAAGGTTTCACCAATACCAGTTACAAACAGAATGTTACGTTTTAAGGAGGTATTAACTTTATCTCTCCGTAAGTGGATTACCTACATACAATATTTAAAAAGAATTTAAGAATATAACAGCTATTACAAGAGAACGTACGTAGCTTCTTAAGTTTATGTTACGGATCGTATATAACATATTTTGTTGAACAGATTTTAATAGTCACTGCAAAATCTTTATTATAACCGCACTTTGCCATTGTTGATTCCGTATGTTTCAATTATTGTTCATTCATTCGCACGTATCGAAAAAACGCTTTTTCGAATTTGATAGGATTCATAATCAAACTTGAAAAAAGTGTTTTAAACAGCCAATCTTATAGAAGATTTTCGTCATTGGCAACCAGAGATCGGCAATTACTCTCAAGACCAAAAGGCTCCGACGGTTTGGTCATATGGACAGATGAAAAATAAAGATTAAAAAATATATATACAATTCGAATGTTATGTAGATACCCGGTGAGACCTAGTTGAAGATTCAAATACCAAATAGCTAGTGTATTATTCGAATGTGTCGTCAAGATTCCCCGAAACCGGCGTATTTGTATGAAGGGAATAATTTATGTGACGAAAGATAGGCATGTAGGAATCGTAACACTTGGCACTCCCTGCCCACCCCGCAAGGGGCTCAGTATATATGCAGAAGTTTAAAGTAAAACTTTTAAGTTTAAAGTTTTTAGGTAAGAAGTCTAAACTTTTAAGTTTGGGTCCTGGACCAATGTTTGAATGCGAAGAATAGTCTGAAAAAACGCTAGGATGCTCAGCAAAGATGCCTTAATTTTAGCTTAGACTAGCTACGGCACAATAGAGTGAATATCAACTTTCTATAATTCACACTTGCAGACGCCAGTAACTAGCGCGTTGTTTTTTATCACCTAGCACGTGATCAAGCTCCAACTGTTTGCATGTAATTTTCACGTTGTAAAATAGTTTGATTGCAGCAAGCGTTGTTACAAAAAACACCGTTAATTGTCAGTCGGACTGGCACGTCAAAAATATGTTTGTGGTATGGGAGTCCCCTTTTTTATAGCAGATATGAGTTGTTATAGCGACAACAGAAACACATCATCTATGAAAATTTGAACCTTCAATCGCGGATTGTGAGATACAACCTGGTGACAGACACACAGACGAACAGGGAAGTTTTAGTAATAGGATTACGCTTTTACCCTGTAGGTACGGCACCCTAAAAAGATTCCGACAACTTCACAAAAACTCCGAAAATCTTGTCTTTCAATAGTTCAGATAATGTTAAGACACAATTTCTTTAATATAACTAAAGGTTGTTTGTGAAAATGTTTTTGGTGACTTGTTTCAATCAAACACGCTCTAAATCCTAGACAAATTTAAGGAGAAATCCGCCAAAAGGTAGTACTGATCTGACTAATACGATTTGATTTTTTTCCTTCTTCAGTTTGAAAAAAGTAAAACAATCAAGTAATAAATCTTTGAGAGTAAATATCCAGTTATAATTTTTCAAATTAAAATTTTATATTGACAATTTTCCAAACTGTCAATATAATAATTTTATTATATATGTATGTATACCCTATTTCGTGTAAATCAATAATTAATTCAAAAACATAAATATGATAATTTTTTTTGAGTTTCCAAATTGAAAAAAAATATTGCTTCTCGGGGGCTGTTAATGTGACAATCGTGCGATCTGAGAATATATTGTTACTGCCTGAGGTGTGCATATTATTTTTGTGTTTTTCGATTATACAAGAGCAGCCACTTTCCATCCTGAGGGCGAGTTTATATATGAATTTCGGCGCCGTTAGTACCGTTAGTGGCTGTGTTAAGCGCCGTGCTGGAAAGGGCGACATTGGTATGTACGTACGATTCATTTGTACACCAATAACTAAACTAGTTTGAATCAATTTCAGCATAGACGCAGATGAAGCTTTAGAGAAAGTTTTAGGTTACTTTTATCCCGAAATCTCGATCCCCCAGGGTCCTAAATAACTTTATTATGCAAGCAAAGCCAGAACTAATAAAAAATAAAATACACTTGAATATATTCGAGGTCAAACCTGAATGGTAAAACTATATAAGGCCAAAACACTACTATAATTGCAACATACTCGCTATGCGTAGGCGAACTTATAGTTAATTAAAAAAATTAAAATGCACATTTTGACAGACCTCGTCACATAGAATTTAAATAACATAATATGCAATATATTAATAAGATAAAGAAGGTCTCAGGTCAACGGTGGGCGTTAATAGACTGAAATCAGTTATATTTTTTTCTAAGTATGTAGTAATACTATATAACTAAAGTTTTTTCTGCTCCTGCAAATGTTTACTATAAACTACACATAATATATCAAAGTCGCTTCCCACTGTCTGGCTTATATTTGCTTAGATCTTGTAACTACTCCACAGATTTAGATGCGATTTTTTTAATAGATGATGCTACGAGAAAACTATTATTACACGAAACTCACAAACAAAAGATCGTTTAAAGCACATCATTTCGTTTTGATCACTATAATTTCGTCTTACATAAATTTTAACATAGAGCACTATCTAAAGATCTCGTAACACAAGCCTATAATCAAAATTTCATAGCACACCAGAGAACAATGCATGGCAATGGCCAGAGACCCAGAATTATCGCACCCATCTACTTTCTAAAGTAAATTGCGTAGGTGACCGACTGTGCAGCTAGTTTAGATAAAGAGACAAGAATACCATTACGGGGCTACGTTTACCGATTTAGGAGTTTTATGTCGAGCGTTTTTAAATGATCTTACGACGAGGGAAAACATTCGACCTAATGTAATATTGGGCCTAGTTTACCTTCTGGGCTGCATAGAAGGCAGCCGCTTTGTGTTAAAACTGGCGCCCTTGCCAAATTCCCTAAATTAGGTATTCGACCTCGATATCAAGGATATCAGAAAGAGGGATTTGTCGAAAGTTTTTGAATTTAAATTTTAATTTTAGATGTTTAATGTTGCAGTCGTTAGGAAATTGTAAGCACCTATACAATCCCAAAAAATAGTCGAATTTGCTCATGAGTAAAAAAGTGATGAGTTTCTTCAAAAGCTTGTATCCTTCATAGAAATCCTAGACAAACAATTGAAATAAGTCTCAAATAAACTAGTATTAACAAAGAATACTAGGGTACGTTGGCCCCCATAATACAATGATGTAATAAAACGCCCAGTTTTATAGATAAGCCATAAACACTCACGGCCACCATTCGACAGGTCGGCCGTTAATACGGCATGTTTCCTCAACATCAATTCAGGGTCAAGAAAAAACAATGGAACAGCTGAACGACACAAACGACCTAAACAACAATTCACATTGTGGACATCTATAAAGACCACCTTTGTTGTCAAACATAGTATGACTCCGGCGTACGAGGTCCTGGGTCAAATTGTCAGATAGGATTAGTGAACGATTTGGCGGTGGGCTTGCTTGGTCACATCATGGGACCTAATATCACCCATGAGCCACCAGAAGGATTGACGACTTGTAACAAAAGTTATGGCGCTTATTTCGATAATAACGTAACTTGCATTGCGTTAACGGGCGAAAAAATCGTAAAAAAGTCAAACTCTAAAAAAAAGTTAACGCAAATTTGATATGTACGATATAGCATTAAAATAATATAAAAATAAATAAGTGTAAAGAAACACATATAAAAATAAATTTATATCATTTTACAAAGTACATTATTAAAACTTATTTTGCCTGTGGACTCCACACTAAGCGAGATCTGTGGCGTGGATGCCAACGAAATGTTACTTGTTAAGAGTAATAATAGACGTTTGTTCAATTTCATGTTAAGGATAATAATAATAATAAGCTTTAATTCATTCCATACATATTACGCATAAACAATAATTACTAAATTATTTATATTACAACAACAAATACAATTTCTACTTTTGAATGACAGTAGCTATTATATTTTGTTGGATATGAATTCTTTAAACATTATTGGATTTAATTATTAATAATTATTACCTTCTTTAATATTAGTTATTAGATTGGATTTTTGTATGGACCTCGATTGGGTAAAAGTTTAATATTAGTAGATTGGGTAAGAATGCTAGCAAAAAACCACGAGCATCTCGTGTATAAGCAATAGACGAGACAGCCCAGTCTGTAGAACATTTACGTCATTATACATCAATATGCTAAGACAATAATGACACATCAATTTTAGAAGTGTAGCATATTTACTATTCATAGAGCGTATTACTCGGTCGCTTACTTATAATGTGATGAATAATTTCCAAGCCAGTTTCACTAGATTCAATTGAATTAGAAAATCTGAACGTTGCCAAGATTTCTCTAAAAAAAGCGATTTAGCAGTCGACTGGCAAAAGAACCGACACGACTGACAATGGAGGTTTGCGACATAGTGCGTGAGCGCAACACAATACCTTTGCAGTTACGCGTTTCGACAACAGATAAGCGACTAACGGTGCCCGCGACATTTCACGATCGGAAAGCGAGGTTCGCCTCGCACGACCTCTCTCGCCGCACGATCGTATATGTCTCCCTGGTGCTCTTACAAGTGGCTTCAATTACGTACTAAATAATTCAAAACACCTAACAGTAACCAGAATAATATAAAAATTATTAGAAAACAATTAAATAGTACTTATATGTAAAAAGGAACTTATAATTGATACTCCAATATCAAATGTTTATTAGACTCATATAAATCTATCTATTGTAAAAAATTTACATGGAAAAACATGACTGTTTATAATGATTTACTAGCACCCATCTCTAACTATCAATTAAAAAAACCGCATCAAAATATTTGGGTAAGTTATTCTAAACATACATGGAGACAGACAGCGGAAAGTAACTTTGTTTTACACTATAAAGTAATGCTTTTATAGATATTGTATGCCTATGTATAGCTTTCATATGTTACTGTAAGCGTGCAAGGCAGCCAAGGTTTAATGCAACTGGACAAAGGGAAAACCATCAGTTATCCTGAGATTGACATTGGGCAAGCTTTCCTTGACTATTTCCTTTTCATTGACTATTCACTGTTCTGAAGTTGGATGGTATCGTTAAGGATGAATCAATGATGTGCACTGTGTACGTTAACTAATTCCACAATAATAATAAATAAATATATCTAGGCAAATTACACCAATAGATCTAACCCCAGAGTAAGTAAATTATATTTCACCCAGCCACCCAGATCGTGCCTGCTACAAATGCCTGTCCCAGTCGGGAATCGAATCCAGATCTTGCGGTTGGTCTCGACCAACGAGACAGTTGAAAAATAAATATCCAAACAGCCTGTTGCAAACGGCACATTTGCTTAAAACTTGGTGGAGTAGTTTGTGATATTACTGTATTGGTCAGTTCAGCATTTAAAAAGATGATTATGAAAACTACTCTTATAATAACAGGATAATATCTATTGGAAAGTTACCTTTTACGGACAGGTGTCATTACAAATGGTAGGTTTGTCAAGTTGCTAAGCTTATTATCTCTTGTACTTGTACTATCTTTGTAACTAGAATATAATTTCTTGATTAATATGAACTATGGAAATTGTTTATTTGAAGAAAATCTATAACGATTAAGTAATTATAAAGTGTTGGATTTAAATATACTAGTGGTATTTTTTCTATCATGTAAGGTTTTTCAAAAATAAATAAAAAATATAAGGCTTACATACATACATATAATATATAGGTTTTTATGATATGAAAACATAATTATTATATAATTAACTTCTATAAATCCTTGTCATATCTTTTACCTTATCAGTGAAGTTTCTTTTTAATGATTCGTCTGTTTTCATTTGCCTATGTATCCATCTGTAAAATCTAATAGTAGTTTGCAATCAAGTTATCATTCCTTCTCCCTTAGAGACCTTAGTAAGAGACCTTAAGACTATGGAAACACATTATCGAATGTGTTTCCATAGTCTTAAGGTCTCTTACTATGTCCCTCACTTCCCAAAACTTTTCCCAATTTCCAAAATTTTTTTAAAAAGTAGTTAGATTTTAGGAAATGAATTATTAATCTCTGTCACAGTCCAATTTCCTAAGAATTTTTAACATATTCTCCAGTAATTCATCATAGTCTGAATTTTTATTTTTTAGAAAATATTTACTTTCTTGAAAGAAACAGAGGTTTGTTTTAGTTTAATAGAAATTTGCTACAAAGATATTTAAAACACTCTCCTTGCTTTGATAGTGCTTCCACAAACTATATTATGAGTTCAAGTTTGATGTGAAGCGGAGGTAGAAGCACTTTGGCTGGATCAATGAAATTTTCTCTATCACATTCTTGTTATAAAAGGTGGTCAGGACTGACTAAATGCTATAATATGTATCTATAAAACACAACAAAGACACTTTACTATATATTTTCATTAAAGACAAACAAAGAAACTGAATAAATGTCATAAATAAAAAAAATGTAACACAATTTTTGTGCTAAGTAGGATTACATTAATTATCTTTTAGAAAAAGTTTTTGATTTATTAATCAATGTTTCCATTAATCAGCAACTTGAAATCTATAAGAAACTATAATTCCCAATCAGAAAATTTTACCCATGCATATTTGTGTCATGAGAAATATTATGTCCAAAGATATGGATCTATTAATTTTATAATTTACTAATTATTATAACCAAAAACAAACAACTGTAGAAAACAATCTGCTATACCAAAACAAAAGTTTGACAAATTACTTCTAAAAAAAATACCGTACAACATCTACGAAAAAATCTGTACTTAAATCAGAGCTCAGCCAAAGAATATATTTCAAGTTTACCTAATTGTGAAATTTTCCTGAAGCTGAACTTCGATTAGATAGAATTAAAAATTTTAAAAAATAACAATTGTGAAATTTAATATGTTTTATATTTTAAATCTGTTACCTTTTAAAACATGTACAGCAAAGCATAAAAAGTTAAATTACAAAATGAAAAACTGAATCAGTTAATACTTTCAAACTTAAGTGTTGGTACCCATAATATATATACAGAAATGTGGGACTGACAACAGAATATATAGGGCTATTAAACATTTAATAATAAAAATCATATTTCTACAAAAAGGTGAGACATATTAGCATAGCAGATAAATCAGAGCTGATAATAGAGACCTAGAACAAACTAGAGACTATACTACTAAAACGGTAGAGAGGCAGACTGTCTATTCTACACTGCGTCCCAGACCAAAGAGAGGCAACAAATTTCACTGACATTTGCAGTAAGTTGTCATGTTTGAATTTGATGATAATGTTTTTATTATAGAGACTTTTCACAGTAATACTTATTGATATGTAACCAACCAACTTATTTGTTTTTAATGTGAGAAGACAGCAAACAAGCACCCAGCTCTCATGATCGTAAAAGACAACTGTAGTCTATAAACACCGTAGATGAGGATGCATTGCTTTTAAAAAGCTAACTTAATTTTCAAAAGAGTAAACATCGTAACATTATGTAATATTTTTATCAATTTCTGAAATAAAAAGCTTCTAATATCATTCAGTCTATATATAGTTAAAATGTTGTTTTTCGTAAAATTTATCATTAGGAGCCAAAATTAGTTGACATTGGACATTAACACAATGTCATGAGAAAAACTTAAATATTTCGGCTTTTATAATTAAATAAATTATTGTTTAAAATGGTTATATTTTGAATGATTAAGAGAATAAAAATTTAACAGTGACACACCTACTATCTGACATCGTTTTCAATGAAAAATTAATATAAAAATATTTCTCCAAATAAAAAATTTGGTTATGTTTATGAAGAAAGTTTATGAGATTGTTACAAAAGTTCAAAACATATTTTAAATAACCAAAACAAATATTACAATCCCATTTTTTCTGAATATTTGAAAGCAAAAATACAAAATACGAAACACACTAATAGTTTATCGCTGTTTACGTACTGATACGATGTTATTCATAATAGAAACTCACACGTAGCAAGCAAGCGGTAAAACGTAGGAAGAAAGCAATAGACAATTTATGACGATCAGTTATTTTCCACTCAAAAAAATTATTCAAAACGAATCAAAATTTAATGTATTACCTTTTAAAGATGAATTTTTGCCTGTATGATCCGATTATCATGCTGAAGAAGCACAAGAAAGCGGACAAAGGGTCCTTCAAAACACAGCCATTTTGAAACGGTTCATACAAAATGTTACGTGTAACAGTGAGTGTACTAAGTTTGATAATCGAAAGAAGAAAATCCAATTATCCGTTCACACCCATTTTGTTCTTATAGCACAGTAAAAACTAACACAAAACATTTCACACACTTTTAGTACGATTTCACTTCATACTTTCGCACACACCCGTACACGTCGCAAAGTCCGTCGAACGGAAGCGACGAACTCACACGAATGAGCAATGGCGCTGCCACTATCTGTGTCGCCAACATGAAATATATTTTCCCTTAAATAAAATTTGAGAAACCCCGAACAATGTTCATATTCGGTCCCCTGTGAAAAATAGAGTATCTGCTTCCCTACTAAGCAGCTCGTAAGAGATGAGCATAAGTTAACTGGGTCACTTCCAACTTGACCACTTGTGGGAAAGTGCGGTGCACCAACTCGCCCGGGTAGGTATGCACACGGGGAGACCTAGGCTGATATTCCATATAGCTCGCGTATCATCCGAAGGTGGTGTCAAGATTCTTCGAAACTGGAAACTTTGCATGAAGAGTGTAATAAATGTAGAGGAAGCTAGGCAAATATGTAGGGATGATGATGATTCATGACTTTGGTTTGGCACTCGATAATCTCTGCTCATCCCAGGAAGGGGCCTGCGGGGCTATTGTGTATCTTTTTGACAGTTAAAAGATACGAACTCCGAGCCCGAATTTTCGTATATTCACTGT
>DVZL01008105.1:0-10416 GCA_018236625.1 Lasaia peninsularis
GATATCACATATCTCCACTGATGCACATTATTAAACGTTTTTTGATAAAAACCCCACCATTTTTAAAAATAAAACACCAATAAAACACATTGTTTGAGAAAGAATATCTCACAGTGAACCGCTCCGTTCCGCGTTCCCACCAAAACTCCGAAATATTAAATAAAAATGTTTGAAATATTTTTTTAGTTTTTTTTCCTTAAGTTATAGATGGTTATAGAACAGGCTAAGATTATTGACCATGCTGCCTCTTCTGTTGTAGACAAAACATCTTTCATTATTCTATTAATAAATATTTGAAGTCCTATTTAACTTTTAAGTTATTTCACTATATACAAAGTCTTCAATAAATTATTTCGTTTTCATATTTTCTACAGAAATATATAGTCTGTATTTGTAAATTAACACTTTAAATGGTAATTAAAACTTTTTATTCCTGAGCACCTATTTTGTAAGGATTAAACTCAAAAAACTTTGAACCGATTTTAAAAATCGTAGAAAGCCACGTATCCCTTAGTAACATAGACAGCCCCCGATCTACTATATTTTCAAACCGGGGCAAATTCTTGACATTGGCGCTCCCTACCTTTTTTGTTTTTTTTAGGAAAACTTAAAACTGACAACGAGCTTGGTGTGAATAACTTGATTTATTAAGATCCGTTCATAAATCACAAACCTATGTTCAAAAAATAACTAGATGTGTGGAATTACCAATGTTTGTTTTTAGGGTTCCGTACCCAATGGTAAAAACGAAACCCTATATTAATAAGACTCTTCTGTCTGTCAATTGGTGGTAACTCGTGAACCGTGATAGCTAGATAGATAGACGGTTGAAATTTTCAGATGTAGTATTTAAAACAAAATAAATATTTAAATGGTGCTCCCATACAGCAAATGTGATTTTTTTTGCCGTTTTTGTAGATATAGAATCCTTCATGCTCGAGTCCGTTTTGCGCTTGGCCATTTTTTCAATGTATTACACTCCGATTGGACTACGAGGTTGTAGGAAAAGACGCTTTACTTGTTTAATATTTCGAATTCTTGTCTCAAAGATTCCCGATAATATTCTCGCTTGGGGCAAGTCTAAATGATCAAAGGGGCAAGTGCCCAAGTCTATCGCCAGTATCTAGTCATTTTTAGGTTTCTGTAACCAAAGTATAAAAAACGGGACCCTAGTACTAGACTTCTCTGTCACTCTGCCTGCATGTCTGTTTGTCTTTCGCCAGGCTATATATCACGAACCGTGGTAGCTAGACAGTTAAAATTTTCACAGGTGATGTATTTCTGTTGCTGTTATAATTATAGCAAACACTAAAAATAGAATAAAATAAAATATATATAAAGGATGCTCCCATTCCCATACAAGAAAAGTGATTTTCTGCCGTTTGTATAGATAACTAGCAGCGCCCGTGACTTTGTCGGCGTTTTTATTTAATTATTTTATTTTATACATTTCTAAAATAAAATTCTAAAATTAAAGTAGCCTAAGTCATTCATCACTTCATCAGCCGTTCCTGATGCTGTAAAATTTCCAGTGTAAACAATGGAGTACGTATACCAAAATAGTATTTTTGTCTATCTGTCTGTTTGTTTGTACCCGCTAATTTATGAAACAGATGGACCGATTTTGAAAAAGTTTTCACTGGCAGATAGCTGATGTAATAAAAAAAACGGCTTAGGCTACGTTTATTTTAAAATTGTGTAAAATAAAACAAATAAAAACGCGGACGAAGTCGTGGGCTTACTTATTCCTGCCGCTATAACATTGTCTTTTTCTGGTACGGAGGGTAGGGTTGCCGGAAGACTTGCACAAAAGGTCTAACAGCCCGACCACAGTACAGCGACGCAGCTACAACGTCTATGGTTTCTATACACTGCCGTTCAGCACAGCTACTATCAGCACTGACTCTACTTTCTACTATCTGCGGTGTACCTTAATATTAAATGTGACTTGAAAATTACATCGACTAAATTTGCTTATATTTTATTCTGTATTTTTTAATATAAAGGTGTCAGACAACACTTCGTAGGCTTTTTTTACGGCGGCAGAGATATCTTTAGCTGGTTCGTCATTGTGTGATACCCAGGTACTTCCGCTCTCACCGTACTTGCAAATTTCCAATGCAGCCTGCGCTGCAGATTCAGGTCTGAAAGGTTAAATAATAGTATTACAATCAAACTACAAAAAACGTAAGTATTTCTTCAATATTAATATTATGCTAAATGACAAGAAATTTGAGGGTTTTGAATGAGATATAAGACAGTGAACCAGCGGCGTGCGACAGTGGGTATGCGGCGGAGTACTCGGTTATAAAAAAAATAGTTTATAGAATTTTTAGCTTTTTTTCATTTAGTTTCATAGATTATGTAATCATGATAGTGAAATGTCGAAATTTAATAAGATATACATGGGGTACTCCAAAAGTTTTGCACTTTTAGCTAATCGGAACTATTTGAATTTCGAATTTGGAAGTACGACCACGGACATTCTGATGCTGTTTATAACATTGTCATAGGAGACGAAACGTGGATTTATTGTTTTGAACCCGAAAAAAAAAGCAATCTTGTGAATGGGTGTTTGAAAATGAGAACAGTATCAGGGCACATCCTGTCTCAAAGCGTAAACAGTGCTTATGTGCCTCTATGGAGCGCTCGCCCTTGGAGTGAGCAACATGGCTTTCTTTAGGGGTGAGAGACCACCGTGCCCTATAGTCACCACAGATGTCGTCGTTTTCCCATGGCCGGGCTGTTAGGCCTCATGTGCAATTCTACCGGTTACCCGGAGAGTTCTCTGTACCCTACCTATACGACATAGCCAAAAGGCGACACTAATCGGTAAGGCGTTGGATTCCAAGCGATTTTTGAGGACTGTAATTTCCAGATAAATATTTAACTTCGTTGTTAAAACTGGTAGGTATATTTAAGTTTATTTAAAAGTTTTAGACGTGTTTTAAAAATAATGATTCTAAACACTCATACCCTTTGTATTGCATAATGGTCAAAAATTGTTGAATTAAATATTTTAGCTGGTTCTTGAGAAAGAAGGCGAAGACTGCTTGTTCAATTTCAGACTATTTTTTAAATATTTTAAAAATAACAATGTCACGACGATTCTCAAAAAAATTACACCGTTAATAATATGTAATTTATAGTCACGATAGAGCATAAGATTAGATTTAATCTGTATACTTCGTTATGAAAACAGATTATGCTAATAAAAATATTGTAGCGGTCACGTATTTATCAAATATATCTAAAACACACGGGGTGGGATGATCAGTATAGATATATACTTATCTTTTAACAAGGATCGCTAATCAAAACTCATAAAAATAATTTACTACACCATGGAATTAAACCCAGAATTTCATGCGTCAAAGTCGGACACCGACTACGTTTCATCATAGAGGTGTTGTGTACAGGTAATGAGGGGTGGGAGACTAAAATTGTTAAGAAGTATTTAGTTTTTACTTTTATAGATTTATTGTTTCCTAGCAACTGTATGTTTATAACAGAAATATATTTTAATGTCAGCCTAAAAACAAGTCTTTGCATAAATTCCTAAAACTAATTTCTTAAAGAATATTACATCGGAAATGGTAAGAGCTCGTTCCCTTACTACATGTTAGGTACGTCTAGGTACGATCATTTAACATGTAGCAAGGGAATGAGCTCATACCATTTTCAACAAATTTTTAGTCTCCTACCCCTCATTACCTGTACATATCACCTCTGTGGAGAAACGGTTAGAACGTCATCTAATTGTAGTGAGAGAACGAACGTATATTATACGTATTTTCGACGTATTTTTAGTCTCCTACCCCTTATTATCTGTACCTACACATCACCTCAGTGGTAAAACGTAGTTGATGTCCGACTACGTTTCACCACAGAGACGAGAGACGCATGCAATTCTGGGTTAATTCCTGGGTATAGTAAATTGATCTTATGAGTTTTTTCAGTCTACCTAAAACATAATGTTGCTTGAGATTGGCATTAAGCTCGACGGATTTGCTACTTGTCACATCATGGTGCCTAATTATCGTCGGTTAATCGTGGGTGCATAAACACATCTGCCTACTACTTCTGGGATCATAGACGTGACGATTTTTTTCTATTATAATACTTACTTTTGTAAACGTGCTGCACTGATGAAGTCCATTATACCGGCGTCGATATCGGTATCAAAAGTTCCCAGCATTTGTCTGGTTAGAAGTGCTGTGTCTGTCGGTCCAAAGCACACTGCTATCACTCGTACACCGTACTTATTGTAATATTCTGGCATCTGTGAACATTTTGAAACACTTAGCACATGCCTCAATGTATGATGCAAATCTACATTCCAAATTTTTTTGTCGCCAACCGATTGTCATTTTTTTCCATACCTACTTGTTCATTTAACTACATTGGAACTCATGGCAAAGTGACATTTTCTAAATCCAATATGGTGGAATGTATTATGATGCACTCAGAATATCAAATTACTAACAATAAACAATGTAGCTGTCAAGTATATATTAAAGACCGGTCTTCCTACACTGTAATCGTCAACAAATTAAAGGAAAATAGCAAAGGATGGAATGGACATTTTGCAATCGATATGTTGCGTGGCTAAAAAAAGTGTTTTATGTTTTTTTATGGATAATACAGCGAACAAGCACAGGGTCTCCTGATGGTAAGAGACAGTCGTGGCCTTTAGACAGAATAGATGATGTAGGTTCGTCACTGACTGTGGTCTGATTGTAAGACAATATGTGCAAGACTACCAGCTACCCTAACCACCGGACCAAACACGAAAATGTCGTTATATGGCCGCAGGAATAGGCGGTAACGCGGTGGGTCCATAAATCCATCTAATGGTCGCATATAGACACCAAAGGTGGAAATGGTGCGTTGTCAACCTGAGGCTAGGATGGTAAGCCTCTTGCTTGAGAAAGCTTACGGGATACCCTACCCTCCAAACTAGAACACGACAATGGCGACCACTGACGCTTTTGTGGCAGGAATAGGTAAGGCGGTGGTACCAATCCAGGCGAGTAGTTGCAAAACTCTACCACCTAGTCAATGTCACGGTGTTGGTGACAAGAGACCCTGTGCTCGCCTCTTACGAGCTGCCTGGGTGGAAAGCAGTTGGCCTATTCTACAATGGAACCCGGACCAACACGGAACTCAACCTAATCTTGGGTTGGTCGTAGTTTCTCTTCTGTATTTTATAGACAGCAAATGGCAGTCGCTGTGTGTAAAATCTGGCGCCCTTGTCAAATAGCCGAGATAAAGTAGCCAACCCCGATATCATCTGATATAAGGAATAAAGCTACGGCCTACGGCGAAGAAATGATGAGTAGGTTATATCGAAACTTGGTATATATACATATGATCTAAGATCCGAACCTAAGCCAACCTTCACCGAGCTGATAATAGAATAAAACTTATTTTATAATAAATTTAAGTAGGATAGTAGGTTAGGATCTTCTACTAATATCTTCACACCAGGTTTGGTGGTGGACGGAGGGTATCTAGTGCTGAGTGTCGCGATCCCTGCATACTTGACTAGCTTCTTCCACATTAATTACTCTCTTGAAACAAACACCCCGGTTTCGGAGACTTTTGACACCACCCTCGGATATTACGTGAGCTATTTGGTTGTGTAATGTCAACCTAGATCTCCCGGGATACCTACAGCGATCCATATTTGAATAATATATCCATCTGTTAATTCTGTTATATAATACTAGCTGTTCGCCCGCGGCTTCGCCCGCGTCAATTGTTTTAATAATACAGACAACTTTCAAAGGGGAGACATTTTTCCGACTTATAATACTAATCGCGTAAAAACATACCCTCTTTTTAATGTAGTCGGCTATAAAGTATCCTATGTCCTTCTTCAAGGTCTACACTATCTCTGACTCTAACTCACATCCTTACTACTTTCTCACTTTACTAAAAAATTTAATCGATAATCATTTATAGAAAAATATTTATAATATCTTCTTATTTATTTTAATAAATACTATAATTCGACAACTTGGACTTTGGACAATGGAAAATGGATGGAGTTCGCGATGAAGCAACATCCACAGTACGCACGGTACCAAGACCGCGAGTCCGACTCGCACTTGGCCGGCTTTTTCGTTATTTTCGGTAGACACATGAAACAAAAATAGTTTGTAAATAATCGCGCGTTCACAAAGTCAAGTATATTTGTACATTGTAATTATGACTCAAAAGGGTCACAAAAGTCAAACAACGGTTTAAATAATTATTTAAATTTAGGTTTCGGATATCAATAAGCTTTAAATTATTCTACGAATGAGTACAAAAGCTATATTTCACGCACATACGCACATTTCATATCATCACGCCCCTACACATGAAGGGGTAGGCAGAGGTGCTATGCACCCACGATTTCTTTGACTAGTCCAAGACCACATATGAGGTTTGGTCACGATTCGATAAAACTAAGTTATTTTATGTGATTTAACAGCAAACATATACGCCACTCCTGATGGTAAGAGATAACCCTGGCCTATAGACACCATAGATGTGTTAGGAGAGTTGCTGTTTCCGGTTTGTAACACTTTATGTCCAAGACTATCAGCTCCTCCAGACCGGAACATGACAGTATCATTACCTTCACACCTATTATCCCCGAAGGAATAGGCAGAGGTAGGCTAATAAATCCACGATTAGCAAAGATTATACTAGAACACCCACGATTAGCCAAGGTAGTAGGGTCCTGATGTGATAGGTGACAAGCCTATCGCCCCTATGAATTCATTCCGATCCCGGGCAATGTAATGCTTACTCAGAATAATCTGAAAAACATTTAAGAAAAGTTGCCAGACCTGGGAATTGAACCCGTGAGCTTACGCGGCTAAAGGTATTAAAAGGTTTACGTCAGTAATAGCTAATTCAGTTGATACATAGAATTCTTACCGACTGTTTTATGTAAAAGATGACCGAACCATCTAAGACGGTTTTTCAGCAAATTATCCACTACATCATAGACATGAAGACCACGTACGTGCGTGTCGTTAATACGGTCTTTACGCTACTTATATAACCTACCTATATACCTGCTGCTAATAGTCATGTTCTGCTACCTTATAAGAGGCCCATAGAAAGTCATGCCCATATACCCGAAAGGGCAGACAGGGACTGCTTATGCACCCATGATTAACCAACGATATAAGGTCCTATGTGACAGGTGGCTAGCCCGTCGCAATATTAGGTGTAAATCCAATCTCAACGTTTTTTTTAGATTAGTCTGTCCTATTTGGGAATCCCCGTGATCAAGTACGATTGATCACAGAACAATTACTGTTTTATAGACCTGTCTTTCCAGCTTTACTAGTTTACTACTATGAAAACCCCGTACAGGTCCTGGTCCTCTATGTAGAATAGACCAACTGCCTTCCTACCAGGCAGCTCGTAAGAGGCGAGCGTAGGTTGACCGGGTCACTGCGAACATGACAACTGGTTGTAGAGTGCTGTGCAGCAACTGTCCCCGCCTTCCCTATTACTGCTGCCATAATGACACTGTCGTGTTCCGGCCCGGCGGGGAATGTAGCCGTTAGACTTACACACCAGGCCTAACACCCCGGCCATAGGGCAGCGACGCACCTACAACATCTATGGTGTCTATAGGCCACGGTTGTCTCTTACCATCAGGAGAGTCATGTGCTTGTTCGCTTCCTCATTTCATAAAAAAAAAAGATAATAATCACTAAAACAAACTATATTTTTAGAGCGGGTTTTAATATAAGTAAATTATAATCACGTTTCTCACGCTTGCATACAAACAATACTACATGGCAATCATAAAAAACCCGCTGGAATTATGCCTACTATTTGTGCTTTTATTTCTGTGAAAACCCATTAAAATCGTTACAGTCGGGCAGCGGCCTGCACAGGGATATGACACTGGGTATGCGGCGGAGTACGTACCTACTCGTTTACTAAAAAAATTTTTCTTTTATAGATTTTTAGCTTTTTTTATTTAGTTTCATAGATTATGTGATCATGATAGTAAAATGTCGGAGTTTAATGCAATATATCAGTCATCACATCCTGTCGCAAAGTACACAGTGCTTATGTGCCTCTATGGAGTGTACGCCTCTGGAGTCGAAGCTTGAGAACAAGAGATACATACTTTTACATTTAAAATAATTAGTGAGGATTCATAGCAACCTCGTTGGCATATTGTTTAACGCTTCGTACTTCCATTCCGGTAGTTCAATGAGTTTTCCTAACTTACGCACATTTTCTAAGTGCTCTTACTAAGCACCATAATTAAACCAAGATTCCTATATTTGAATTTGACTTAATCTAGGATTCAGTCTAGTTTTCCGTGTGGCATCTTAATCCCCTAGATTAGGTAGCCGACCACGATATCATTTGGTGTAGAAATAAAACTAGAACGAAAAAGTAGGGGTTCATATTTACCCAAAACCCCAAAAACAAGTAATTTATTTATGTACCTTTTACCGCTATCTAAATTAAAATAAGTAAAACTATATTATACGTTTTTTCCATTTTCAAAAACCCAAAAATGATTGTCAAAAAAAATTAGGGTTTGAAACGTTTAGAAATTTATATTTGTATTTTTTAATCGTCTCTATGGTGAAGCGTAGTCAGTGTAACGGGTTAGATTCCCGTGCAGGCCTCATTCTACGAGTTTTTTCAGTATATATGAAAAATAGAACATTGTTTGAGATCACTAATTGTGGGTGCTTAAGAATCTCTGTCTCCCTCTTTGGGGAAATGGGCGTGAAGATATTTTATAAATGATAAAGTGCTTACCAGATCCTCCTGTTATAAAAATTGTTTTGCCTTTAAAATATTCTGGTATTGTCGGAGCATTACTAAAGTTGTTCTCTTCTATAAATGACATTGTAGATCCTGTAAAAATAATATAATATACATCCCCGTGTTATTCCACGTTCTTGTAAAATAGACCATCTGCATTTCTACCAGGCAGCTTGTGAGAGACGAGGTTAACTGGGTCACTACTAACATGACCACTGGTGGTAGAGTGCTGTGCAGAGAATCGACCATTTAGGGCCTAACTTACCTATTCCTACAGCCGTAAAAACATCATCGTGTTCTGGTCCATAGGCTAGTTGCATAGATATTTCTTATCATCAAAAGAACTGTGTGTTTGTTCGCTGTCTTATACCATAAAATAATCATGAAATCTGATGGTTTCTATAATTAAAACAGACCTAATGTAAGTTGGACTTGCACGAAAATCCTTACCTATTCCTGCCGTCATAATCATATAAAATATTTACCAACACATTTTTTTACTTACGTTACTTTTGTTTTTTTGACCATGTTTAATTTTACTCGGATACCGCGGGGCGAGGCTAGTGAAATATAAATAATAAACATAATAAAATCTGTCTGTCTGTTTGTACTTGATTACTTCTCAAGAAAAGTCCTACTACTAGACTACTTTTATTTTAGAAACGCGAACGAAATCGCGGGCACAGCTAGTTTTAAATAAAACTCCTCTTTTCCAATACTCCATTATATCATATGAATCCCAAAAATATATATACTTAAGCACATGGCGCGTAAATACACATTTTTGCATAATTAAAGTTCGAACATAATTTATTTAAATACAACTAATTGACCTAATATATAATTATTTAATTTATTATTAATTTGATTTAAATTCTATTATTACTTTGTGACACTATTATCGTTGATATTATTTATTATTTCCTTAAGACAATTATTGCATTTGAAATAATGCAATAGTTATTGTCGTATTGAAATAATTGAGCTTATAATTTTCAAAATTTTATATTTCAATTTCGACTTTTTATGCAACGATTGTATAACATTAAAAAATGACCTTATTTTCTCTATTAAATGATTATGGAATAGAATAAATTTGAATTCACATAGACCTTGCAAGCGGTTCTTCTGACGCGTCTTTATAATCTTAAAACACACAAGATCGGAACGCAGCCGCTCACTTTGAAGATCCGGTGAAAGAAACTCAGTAGACTTTTGTTTTTTCTTATTTTCTTATATTATTAATGTTAATAAAAACTATAATATTATAAGTTTTGAATATCCCGCGACATTAGAACAATACGAAAGTGTAAAATTTAATACTTACGATATCGTAACCTGACCACCACACGGTAGAACACAAGAATGACTTGTAGTTTAAACTCACCGGTTTATAAATCAATTAAGGGCAGAGGGCACAACCAATCTGAAATTGGTATTTGTACGCTATTATTAAAATTTTATTATAGTCAATAATAATTGCCTCTGTGGCAGGTCCCGGGTTTGGTTCTCGAGTAGAGCAGTATTTTTTAGTTTATCTGAAAACAATGTTGCCTGAGATTGGATTTGTGACTCATATTATGGACTAGCTGTGCCCGCGAATTCATCCAC
>DVZL01008106.1:0-10415 GCA_018236625.1 Lasaia peninsularis
TAGCTCATTTTCGCCGTCATGCGGTGTGGCGCCGCCAAGTAGGTGACTCATGACTGGTGCCCCTCGCTCGTATGTCCTCATTGCATGTTGTTTTCCACATTGGATGCCGTATTTCAATACATATAGGGATCGGATGCCGGTTTGGCAACGCTACCGAATAGTTGACTCATCACGGGTGCCTCTTGATCCGTACGGCCCACATTGGATGCCGCGGCATCCGTTTTTCAATATGTAGGGATCGGATGCCAGTTTCGCATACTGGGATCGATGCCTAAAATGGTTTTTACAATAACGACCATCGCTTGTCAAAATTGGTCCAGTTGTTTCAAACAGACAGGCAGGCAAAAATTTTAAAGAATACCATTTTGGCATATTATGTATCTTGTAAACACACATAATATGCATAAGAAAAAGTGGTTATTTTAATATTATATACAGATACTCCAATATTATTTATTTGTATAGATGAGGTGATGAGATATTTCAAATTTGGTTGCTTATATTGACAATGAAATGTCGAAGAAATTTTTTTTTCGATAGTTCGACTCACACTTGGCTGGTTTTTTATTTTATTATGTTCATTTGAAAGGACCATCATTACGAGAAGATGTTTTGATAATTTTTAAAGTAATGAGATTTCAGTAATGTAAAAGCTGAATTTAAAACTGTTAATCTACAAACATCAGTTTCCACTTAAGGGTGGATTATTCGAGATTTGCGATTTTAAATTCAATATTTTCTGCAGAAAGCATAGTATGAAAAATATTTAACAAAAATGTACTGTTTATTTTACTTACTTATTCTTCTTAACAAATACACAAAACCCAATATTAAAGCAAAGTCTATTTTATAAGTATTTTGAACAGTACAAAAATGAGCTTAATATGTTTGGCAGTGGCGAAGGATCCAAATATCATATGTGGCAAATATCTTAAATAAAATATTCTCTTTCAGGTTTGTATTAGTTCCGCTAGAGACTTGAATATTTCATTTGAATGTTCACCATATTTAAAATATTGGTTCACATGCATCACCATGCCATGAGCATTGTTTGCAAAGTTCATCAGATTGCTATCCATTGTTTTATATGACAGTATTTATTTGCAGGTTTAAACGCTTCAAATTATTTACTTTTTAATATCGTAAATTACTTAATATAATATTTATAATAGCTCTACAATATCGAGGTTATGGTTTCTGGTAAGTGATAATGTTAATAAAACTTCATTACTTTCGCTAACTCTATTATCATTTTCTACATCTTTATTATCTCAAAATGCACTCTTTTTTTATCCAAATCACAAGTACACGTTCTTGTCTTCCTCTTACATGAACCTTGTATTCAGAAAAACGATTTTTTTCATCCATTGGTTTGTATTTATATTGAGTTTTAATATTTGATTGTTTTTATCAATCAATTTGTCCTCTAGGGACAGGCAGTTCTCTAAGTACTTTGGCCATACTGCCTCTTTTGTCGTAAAATCATTTCAGGGTCTTAGATAAAACGGTGGCATCCCTACCTAAACTAATCGTGTGAGGTTCGTTGGAGGTTTAAGGAAATTCACGATCTATTAATTTCTTTATGAATACTTCACTTGTGCATTTTAACAGAACAAAATTATACAAATTTCCACCAAATTACGCTAATTTTATTCAATATGTACACGATATTCAATAATTATGAAAAAAGTGCATCCATTTCTTGTTTCAATCCCGCCAAAACCTTGGATTTTATTTCATTGTAGATAGTTATTTACGTCTAAATTTGCATTTTGTTAGTCTTTTGAACGTCAGTTGTTCTTTACCTTACTCGTTGTCAAAGGTCACTGAAATTCATGATTTATGATTAAATAATCCGACCTGGGATATCAAATAAAGTCCCCTTAAATAAATACTTGTAAAACAGAAACAAAAGAACGAACTTGACATCAAACTTCGTCACAGAATGTAATATCTATTCGAGCTCCTGAAAGTCTTTTGATAATTTCAACAGAAACGTTTTACAGTAATTTAGACCTTTGAGTGCAATCTACCTGATTAAACTTCTTAATTGAGAAAAGGGTTCTATTTTAAAACTTTCCTTTTTAAATCGGGTAAATGCTGTTTACGTAATAGATGTGATAATGGTTTAAAGGATATTTTATGCAAATAACTTATAAATTTATTTATGTTATTCAATTATGTTAAGTTACTAAGTATTTTTATATTTTGCCAAATGGTACATTTGGTTATAAATGTAACTTGGAATATCACTCTACATGAATAATTGCAGTGTTTAAGCTCACGATTGTACATGGTGATTTAAGAATATAAAAAAAATCTTGATATATATCAATATCAAGTTACACTATAATATTATAAATGTAATGTATGTATGTATATTTCGTTTTTACGTGAAACTTAAGCTGCATAAAATTTATTATAGTCTCGCCATCGAAATATCATTCCGAATAATTTCTGTTGACTGATAATTAATTAATATCATGTATGAAATCGTCCATCCAAATTTTGTTATCGAGCGTAGTCTGTCTTCGACTTTGACTTACGATAGTATAAGTTGTTCAACCCGGGAATCAAGCCCAGGACGGGCTTGATTCCCGGGTTCAACAACTTATTTTATGAGTTTTTTTTAGTTTATCCTATGTATCTCAACCATATACCATTCTTCGGAGATATGTACTTACTCGAATCTTTAAATTAATTAATTTGTAAAAAAATTCCCTGTTTCGGGGTTCACAGAGGCTGAGAAACGATATCTGAAACAACATTTAAATGAATATATACACTACTAGTACTATTATTATTTTAGGGTTTAAGAGTTTAGGTATAAAATATATTCCCGGAATTTCTGTTACTTTATCTCATTTACCGTCTAAGGGAGAAAATATCTATAAAATTCGTTAAGCTAAAAGTAGCAAGTCGTCTACGATGTCGCCGATTTGTAGGAAGATGTTAATTTGGCAATTAGCCAGAGAGTTTTTACACTAATTACATATTACCCACGCTAAAGTGACCTAGTCAAACTTTTTTTTTATTCTTTAAGTATATAATATTTGTGCCAGAAAACATATTTAAGAAATACTAATTAATTTAAATTTGAAATTGGTTTATCTGCGTTTTATTTTTAAATTAAATATCGTTTTCGTTATGACATATTATATCTCTTTTCTTATAAAAATGTTAAGTGTAATAATGTTAAGGGTAATAAAAATAAATGTCAGTTATAACAGATCTTTTTTTATTTTCTTTCTTACACCGAGAGACAAAGAATATAATACAAAACCGTATCAATAACAAAAACTCTAGAGAAGCCATTTAGAATAGAACATATTTTATTTCATATACAACCGACTCTAGTGAGTGATTCAAAGACTTACCACCGGATCGGAACATGGCCTTTTGTTGAGAATATCCGGCGAAATTAACTTGTCTTATGTCACCATTATATTCTACCTACAACAATAAAGGAGATTAGAAAGAGGAGAAATCAATCCCAAGATTTAATGTAGATATTTTATATGGTAGGGTATTTTATTTTAAAAACGTATACCCATGTTGGAGTAATTTATACTATAGAGACGATTCATATAGAAGGCAAGATTGTTTTTGTTAAGTACTTTTTTTAATTAAAACAATGCTTTCCTCCGTCGCTTGGTTAGAGATCTTTTTGTTTCATTTATATTTTATGTACTCAGCTTTATTTTTGTTTATTTTTATTAATAGAAATATTTTCAGATTCTCACAATATTTTTCTAGGTATACAGATTTTTTTTTATTTTTCACTTTTTTTATTTTTGTTTTTGTTACTTGCAATTACAGAGTTTATTTGTTAATGACAAAGAGATCTTATTAATTAGATATTTCTATCGAGACGGTTCAATTATTTATTTTTTTATATTAATTTTATTTTTATACAAATATTAGAAAGTATTTATCTTTTAATTAGATTAGTTTAATATGGTTTAAGTACATAAGCTATTATTAGATTGAACTGATAGTAAACAAATATATTATATACAGGTTGTTCATTAAATGGTTATGTTTGATTGTTATATGATTTAATGGATACTTAATTATTAACAAGCGTTTGTATGATTATATATCTCAAACATGATGATGTAAATATGTAATTCCATACAAAAAGCAATCTTAGAAATAATATTTTTTATATGTGAAAATACCTACCTTTAATATCGTTACAAACAATAATTGTTTTTTTAAGAAAACTTATTACAGTTATTTAATCTTACATATATAAAAAACAATTGCTGTTCGTTAGCCTTTTGACTTTAGACTCATAACGTCTGTACCGATTTTGCTGATTTAGGTTTTCAACCATTTTTGGTAGTCCGGGGAACCGGTAAACGTTTACAAGGTAAGTTAATATGAAAAATGCTAGGAATATAGTGTTAGGTTTATTTATTACAATTGGTAAATATTATTTAATTAATTTGTAAAATTAGTATATTCTGGATATGGACTCTGGCAACACAGAAAAATGGCGAACATTCGGACAGTCGTGTAAGTGATATAACTTTTATGAAGTGTTTTAATATGTTGCTAATTTAATGTAGATTTAATGTTAGATGTTGTAAGAATACCAATGTTCAAGTAAAGAAGATATTTACATATTTTGGCGTTTTACTACAATAGTAAAAACAACAATTCCGGTGTTTCTTAGAAACTACTCCTACCTGTCAAACATTTTATTTTCGATCTGTCTTTTAGATATCAGCTACATTTAAAAGAACTTCAGAAATCAAATTAAAATTAAAAGTGATTTTTTTTCATAATCTTGTTTTTGAATGTAATTTTGGTTTTCATGCCCATAAGTGCGGGCGGTACGAAGTTCGCCGGGAATTTTTTTATTGGGAATTTCACATTAAAAGAATAATATACATATAAAATAGCCGGCATTACGATGAAGCATTAAATATTTAAAAAATAGCTTAATTACACTCGTAGCAAATAAAAACATTAAGGTAACTTGAAATAATGTTTAGCAACTTTACTTTTGTACTACATAGTTTAATGTTTCTACAGCACTCCGTTACTAATACAGAAGCTTTTATTCGATGCTAATTTTATAGTGCAGCTTCTTGAGAAATTGAGTGGGCTACTTGAAATGACGCCAAGCGTCTTTGTATTCATAATTGTATTTCACTAGTTTCCCAGAAGTTGTCTTATTTTATATAACTACGGGCTGTTTTATAGAATCGAGCTGATATATTCTAAAAGGTTCTGTAAGTGAATGCTTACATTACATAAAAGTCCAGGTTCAGACCCAGGTGTTATATTTAGGGTTCCGTACACCAAGGTAAAAACCGCGACCCGGGATGATAATGCTTATAAAGTACATTAAATCCATAAATAAAACATTACACACACTACCATACATTTGACACATACGAACACAGTTATTTGTCACACGCACACATACTCTGTTGTTTGTCATTTATTGTTGTTTAAGATTTTATATTTCCAAAACGATGAAAGGGTTTTTATAAAAAAATATTTAATTTTATTATAGCCGAATTTCGACCACTTCACCATGTCTTTTAAGCTGGTAATAACTGATGTATAAACATAATTCATAAACAGTTATTGGTCTTTGTATAAAGTCATAATATGTGAGCGAAACCATTATTAAAATTAAAATATTCTTTAAAAATAATGTTGTTTTCCCGTATCTTCTCATGGAATTCATTCTTCTACAGCCTGTGACAGACGCTATATCGGGATAGAAGACATAATTAGTCTTCTGTAATTTGTCGCGTAGTACTTAATAATTCTTGTTGTCTAAAGAACGTTTCAATTTTATTCAAACACGCATACTAACAGAAATATTTTGTTTACCTTTAAAAAATCAAAACTGAAGTATCATTACATATTCTTCCTCCTATCTGTCTGTCCCTATGTTTGCTTAAATCTTTAAAACTGCGCAACGAATACCGATGCGGTTTTAATAGGTAGAGTGATTCAAAAGAAAGGTTTTTATGCATAATATAGCAGAGAAACACTGATAATTTTTGATATTGTAAATGTAATTTGATGTTGTAAATAAGCGCATTTTTTGCCTTTAAAAAGGTTTACAAAAAAGTATGCTACGGCATATATCTCTTAGGTATAGCCACTTTTTATATTCAACCTTTCTCCAATTAAGTATCTTTAACACACTGTACATTTAATATAGATCAATATGGCATTTTACGTGAAATTCGAAAGAATATATTAAAAATTATTACAGATTTAAAATTCAGGGAATTTTTACCTAATGACAAGCGAAGCCGAGGCGGGCCGCTAGTATTATATATGTATTTTAAATATATATGTATTTAAAGTATAAAAAATTATACTTCATGGAAATAGCAACGACATTATCTTAAAATAATAAAAATGTTTTAGTACCTTGCGTATCTTAGAACAGCCTGTATTTAATTTTTATTTGTTTTGGCAGGCATTTCCTTTAACAAGAATGGCTGAGTTGAGAAAAGAAACAATTACGTATTTAAATTAAAATACAGAACTGAAATTCACAAACATTTTCATAGAATAAAATTATCCTATAGTGGAACGAGTTTGCAAAAAGTTTAGTTAATGATATAATTTCATTTTTTATCTTTTTTTAGGTTTTCATACCCAAAAGGAAAAAGGGACACTATTACTAAGGCTCCTTTGTCCATCTGTCTGTATCATCAAACTGTATCTCATGAACCTTGATTAGAAAGTAGAAATTTTCACAGATGACAGATTTTTGTTGCTGCTATAACAACAAATACTAAAAACAGAACCTTGAATGAATTTTAAGATTAAATAATCTCATACACCATAAAATATTTGAACTCCACTGTAAAGTTTTTTACGTATTACGTACGTTTATTTCTTACGTAAATATTTCGTCATAAATATTATCTATATTTATAACGAAATATTTACGTAACAAATACTTAATGCACATATTCCGAAAATTAATTTCATTAATTTTAGTTTCCATTTAAATAATTACTTATTCACTAAAAGCCACAGGAAACAGCCCATGTATTGTAAGTAAAATTTAAACCCAAATTATAAACGCATAGCTGGAGGCATTTTGCAAGTAAACACATTATACGCGTATTGCCGCTCAACAAAGAGTTGTCAGTCTTTGAAGTCAAATATACGTTTTTTTATATTTTTGAAAAACAAATTTTACATGTAATCCAGAAATGAAAACGAAACTGACGCCAATTATTTTCCTGTTGAAAATTCTGGACATCGAAAATATTAAAAAAATGGCTCATGCGACTAAAAATGGGCAGCAGAACACATTTTTTTGTCGGTAGATCTATTTGTCATCAAGTCCGCGATTCACGTTACTATCGATACGCTACTGGATCGATCGTGATTAAATTCGGCAAGCGGATAGCCTATGTTCCGAGGCAAGTTATGGAATTCCTTTTATACCGTTTGCTCAAGGGGGTGCCGTGGGAGAGAGGAAAAACCCTTAATCTAAATTTGGCTATACTTATTTCAGAAACGCGCAGTCCAATTTTATTTATTGTTGAATAGAACATAGTTTTATAAACTATGTCGTAACTTTTTCCAAGTCGTAAGTTTTGTTGTTCAGGAATTACAGCCTTAACAACCCTCTCTATAAACGGTCGAATTACAATCGTGAGTGGATTTTTGAACATATAGATCTCTTCATCATTATCACCTCTTATCATCATCATCTCAGCATTCGATCAAGTTATACTTAACGATATTGGTTGTAACGATAGTGGATAACCTAAGTTCTGAAGCTATTCTGGGGCTAGTTCCGCGACTTCGCCTAAACAAATACTAAATACCATGACGAACTTCAGTATAACTTTTTATTCTTTTTTCAACCCGTTTTTTTGAGATGTATTTATTGTCCGTGTCCAAGGTAAACCGTATATGTATCGAATTTCATTAAAACTGTTAATTAGTTTACGTGTCAAACTATAAGGAGGCAATAGATAGGGCTACTTTTGGATGTATAATACTTGTAGGGATCAAAGGAAGTAGAATAATACAAAGGATGCGTTCATAGGGAATATTTTTTTTTAATAAACATAGACGTCTTTTTTTTAAAAAAGAAAACCCGATCTTAATAGATCCGAACTTCAATGTCATATGAAAATAAACAGACTGACTGGCAACTGAATAAATTAATAGGTAAAAAAAGTTTTTTAGAAAAAGCTTTTATAATTTTTCGAGTTGCTCTCAACGAGCCCTTTTTGACACCCACATTGTAGAAGTGCTTTAAAAACAACTATTCCGCCATCTTGGTTGGTCCGCGATATTGTATTGAGAATGATGGCATGTACTTTATCGTGCATTGTCATCCAAACTAAACGTGTGTATAAAAATTCAGCTTAATCGAGTGATATCTACTTCAAAATTGAATTATAAGATTCCACCTAAACATACATACTTGCATATATACAATGCAAGTTAAATAAAAGCTTTTAAAACTGTTAACCAACTAGGGACGTTAAAATCCCAATTTATTTTTTGTATACGAACAATTGCAACATTATTTTATTTGAACTATTTTGAATACCGTTATTTTGCGATTCTATAAAAGTATATATTAAAATAATTGATATCCATTGGAGAACTTTTCAGTCCCAATCACTCTCTTCCGACTGTGTATTTTATGTATATTACATATACACGCGTTACATTGTGTGTATATTTTATGCATATTATATTAACTTTATTGAATGGATCTGAGAGAAACACGACGCTACAGTTCCCTCTGATCATCATTCGGCAAATTACAGCTGTTTGATTTGATACGAATGTGCGTTGAATTGGGAACGAAATTTAATAAAAATCTGTTTAATATTGGACTTGTATGTTGCCTCTGAAAGGCTGGTATGTACGCCTATCAATAGAATATATTAGGGTTTATTTTTCCTTTATTTAAATTTTGATTCTTGTTTATTTAGGTAGAGACTAGCGACCCATCCCGGCTTCGCACGGGTATACCATACATGTTACTATACATGTGCACCTATGCCTAGACCCTTTCGGGATATTAGTCGTAAAGGTACTCATTTGCTAGTATATATGTCAAGAAGAGTAATTGATAAAACTTTCATCTTTAAAGAGCAAAAGTTCTACACATTTGTTTCTTCAATCGAATTGTTTTCACGGGGCAACCGAATGGGTCAAGTGGAAGCGGAAAGCGGAGGCATCTTTAATTGAAGGAAAAATGTTGTGGCATGTTACTGGGCGGACGATACTACGAAGCTTAGTTATTTAATAAGAAAGCTCTTTGGCTGGCTCGTGTCTTATACTACAGCTTTTTTAACCTGACCAGTGTCAAACTGTAATTGTGTTATGAGACTAGCTATACCCGCAACTATATTCACGATTTTAGCGATGGCCTGTTGGTAATTTTTTTAACCCTCTGGCGGAAAGTGGCAACATTCCTGTCACTGCACTGAACTATGGCTGCATCTTTTGCTTTCGTTGAGCAGAATAATAACTCACTTTTTGGACATTTCTAATTCAAACTTAAAATACAATTTTTTTAGACAAGACATCTTATAAAACATTAAACATGTTTACATTAAAAACAAAATTATCATAAAAAATAAGATGTGGAAAGAAATTTAAAGAGAGTGGAAAAAAAACCGTTTCTACAATGGAAATCAAATGCTTCAGAAGTATAACAACTACTGTAGAAAAATAATGACATATAGATCAAACAGACGGTTGTCTCTCACATAGTTCTTTAACATATTTAAAAAAATTACTACCGGATTTAAATGATAGGCTAAGATAAATAAACAAATAAATTTAAAGATCTTGCTTGTTCATATATATCTCTACAAACAAATAAAATTGGAGTGTATATATATATTGTCAATCAGCACTTTTTACCGAATGCATATATCTATGTTTAAAAGAGTAAATATTATACCAAAATAGTATTTTTTAGATTTTCTGTCTGTTTGTACCCGCTAATCTCTGGAACGGCTGAACCGATTTTGACGGGACTTTTACTGACAGACAGCTGAATAGCTTAGGCTACTTTGATCTTAGAATTTTATTTTAGAAATGAATAAAATAAAATAATTAATTAAAAACGCGGACGAGGTCACGGGCACTACTAGACACAAATAATTTTAATTTTTCATGAAGCAATTTTACAACAATTTACTTAAGATTCCATAACGTCAATACTCGTCTTTGTTGTCTTCCTTTATCCTTTACAGTTAACACAAATTGCCTAACTCCACTGACTCAGGTTTACCACGCACTATTACCAATAGGGGTCGCAAACCGGTATTCGAAATTTCGAAAATATCGGGATACCGGGCAAAATTTAGGTCTTTATAATACCGGTTTTAATTTCACAAAAACCGGTATATTCGGTATTTTCGGTTTTAATAAAACAA
>DVZL01008107.1:0-10415 GCA_018236625.1 Lasaia peninsularis
AGAAAAATCTGAAAAACATTTAAGAAAAGTTGCCCGACCCGGGACCCCACGTGGCTAACGGTCTTAACAGGCGACACTAGTACCGATACACCACAGAGGCGATCTCTATTGAAAAGTTGGGATTTTGTTACTGACAGCAAATACGTTATCTTACGTCAATATTATTAGGTCGAATTATATGCACTCTTTAGCGTATATTTCATATGAAATTATTTATTTCGTAAAACTTAGTTTTATTTATCTGTGATTAACTTTTAGCGAGTAAGTGATGTTATTATTTTAGCATTGTGAAAAGTTCCTATGTGAGGTTTTCAATGAAATCAAAGCTTCTGTAGGAAAATGTAGTTGAATGTGATTTCAGTTTTATATTTAAAAAATGTTAAAGTCCTGTTTTCTAATACATTATTTACGCTATTTAATTGGTATTGTTAGTTTACGTTATTATTATTATTTATTTATTTATTCGTATATAGTTTTAATGAAAGAAACCAGTTCATTCACATTAAAGTGACGCTTACATCCTAACACCGTTCTCGACCAATCAAAAAGCGAGACGTTAAAAAATTCTTTGATTTGATTGGTTGAGTATGTTTAGTTGATGATGTCACTATTTTTCATAAACGTAAACAAACAGTACTTTGTTGCAACGGAAGCAAATTAATATCCAAAATTAAAAAAAAATCCCATAGGTATGATCATTCGTGTGGCAAAAAGGACATATAATGAATTTAAGTCAGTATTATAATTAACACTTATACATACATAAATAAAAACAAACAATAGGCCTGATATTGAACAGTCTTTATAACTTATTTTAAGTTATCGCTATCTTCTTTCAATCGTATGTAAAGAAAAAAGACAACATGTCTAATAATGTCTTTTTTCTTTACATACGAAAGGTACAATACTAAAGGTTGGATTATGTCTTAAAAAAATTACATTTAGTTTTTGGAAAGACATCCAGAAAAAAACGTATTTCAAAGTCTAAAAATCACTTGCAACTCCTTTGTGTCTATGGAGTTATTGGTTTGACAAAAGACGCCAAAAAAATTACACCATTAAAATATTCCATCTCGTATTTTATATTCAATAGGAATATATATAATATACACTTAGAATAAGTTTAGACGAAGTGCTTCAGAAAGATCATTGTCTAATCTAGATATTACCTTCGTCTTTGTGTTTGTGGTATTAAAAACACTCGTGCAGTGTCAATTTATTATAAACCTTATGTCATTAGGAATAAGTATTTCATATCATTTCAACAGAGTGATTTTCAGATAGATAATTTAAAATTATTTGACCCTCGAACTACTGAACACGGAGTTGTTATCTCAGTCTAAAATTAGAATATCATAGAATATATATTAATACATATAGAGTATTAATATTTCACATATTATTATCAAGTTCAACATCGGATCGAAAGGCCACTCACTTGGTAGCTCCGGCGAAAGAAACTCAAGCTTGCTTGAGTTTTTTTTACTTTTTTAAAATAAAGTAATATCAAAATATATATTATCTATACAAACTAAATAAATGAAGTGTCTGCACATACAAAATTTCAAAGAATATGTACGTATTTTAGAATTTTTGTAGGTTTGTTTGTTCCGGCAAATTTCTTAAATGATTTTACTTTTACTGATGACTAAGGCTACTTATATTTAATTTGTAATTATAATAGTCTTATGTTGCTTTCATATATGCATTTATCGTTAAAAAATTGGGCATGTATGTATCTCTGTCATGTATGATATGATAAAACGAGACAAACGTCTTGATGTATACTTGTCTTATTCTACAATATCCATCAAGAAAGAGACAATACTATTAGATTTAACGATGTGTATTTCATTATGTGTCCTTGTTGCACACTTGCAAGGGTTTGATAGAAAAGCGCAATTTTCGGTATCCACAAAAACAGGACTTTACGAATTTAGATTTTACGTAAAAAATAGTCGATGTATACATAAATACTGCATTGTTATACTTGTTTATTTAATTAATAAGTTGGCTGTGGTTGCACTTGTTTATAGTTTAAATGTCTTATCTTTTGTATTATATCAAAAAACTTCAAAAAGGATGATGTTCTCAATACGTCTGTATTTTTCTTATGGTTTGTGAAGCGATTACTTCGTCAATTCTGAATAGAATGTAAGGATTTGACAGAAGTGATACTTTATAAGTTCTATATCAGTTGGTTCAGACATTTTTATTTACCCAATAAAAAAGTCTGTTTTTTGCGCTTATATTATTTATGTTGAACAATTACTTATGTAACTATATAGTAATTTTATCTAATGACGTAACTGTTAACATCCTCCCTTGTAAATGGTAAATACATAATGTAGACAATTTCATATAATGATACCTCACTTATTGTTTTATCATGATTCTTGTTTTCCTTTATGTTAATACCGCTTACTATTTAATTTTGTATTTTTTATTTTGAAATATAACCGTTTTATAATTTATAACAAGCTTGTTTCTTTGTTAAGTAGGTAAATAAAATCATACCATCATAATTATAAACAAAATATAGGAATTAAAGAGACAATATTAGGTCTAGCGGATTTGTCAAGTTGTTTTGGTGATAACTTTTGATAGGAAAGTATGTTTGAACCTCGTTTGTGTGTCCTTTTATTTAAATGAGACTAGGTACATTTGAATAAAAGAGACGAAGGTAGTGTAAACTTGCAAACCTGATAGAACCTTTCATTCATGTGCAGACTAGGGTTGTCAAAAGAATGTATCGATATATCTCATTGTAACTGTCGAATTCTTTGTAGCGATGTTAACGCTTATCTTTTTACGATAATTCGTTAGATCTAAAGAGAGCTAACTCGAATTTTAATTATCTTTTCCAATATCGGAACAATCTAGAAATATCAAATAGTTCGATCGTTTTTTCGTGCCGAAATTACTTGGATTTCTTGAATTATTGTTTAAACGTTCTTTAAAAATTTAATCTGTTTTATTAATCGGTAGGTTTTCATCTAGAGACATCTCGATTTTTGAGTTAGCTCCCTTTAGATCTAGGGGTGCGATATATATTGCTGAATGCTTTTCAAAGTTTTGTGTTTCCAAACTTTAATTTTTTATAGAAAATCACACTAAGATAATCTAAAATATTTTTTGATTATCAGTGACCTTGAAATTCGGTATGTTGTAATAAGTAACATTGTTGGTTGATACGATACGATGATTTTTATAAAAATTCACATTGAATATATCGTGTGACCAAAAAATATTTTATGAAAATAGGTTTCATTTTACTATAATTTTTCTTTATTTTAACATTACGATATACTGCATCGTATGAGACGTCCCTAGTCCCGTCAAATTCATATAAAATATAAATATATCCTGCAAACTCGAGAAGTACAAAATAGAAACAGCCATAGAAATATGTAATCAAGAAATATCTTTATAGATTTATAAAAAAAATCAAAACAAAAAATCTATCATGTTGATATTTTAATTTATTTCCTTCGTATGTTCTGATTTATTATTATTTGTTTTATTTGTAAATAAAATTTGAAAAATTATTCTGTTTTCTTTTTTCTTATTTTAACACTTACCCAATACTTTGTTAAATTATTCTAAGCTTGTGTTTAATTATGAATATACAGAGGCAAAAATTGAGAAAAAATATTAGGTATTTGTCCAAAAATAGTAAGTAACATTATCTGTATCATATGTTTATGAATTAAACATTAAAAAGGTAGACGGTAGGTAGGTGATGAAAGATAGATGATAACATTTACCATAAAATAAGATTATGGTTTAATTTGTCTGACCAAATTATAAATTTTGGTCAGCCATACTTGACCAACCCTCTGTCAAACAAAAAGGACGGATCAACTAGATATTTCAAAGATTTGGTAAAAATCTACTAATCAATTATCTATTTATTTCTCTTTCACAAATACCTAGGTGAAATTATTTGCTTAACTGAAAATACCTTTTTGCCTCTGTTACATATAACAGTTCAAATATTTTACCACCATCGTGTAGTTTTTTTAATTAATTACTAAAAATAGCTTTGTCAATTACAAAATATTTTAAGCTCTCATTAGTTTGGTTAGAAATAAAAAATATATATTGAAAAAAATCATAATAGTTATAATAGTGTCTATTCAATTATATCATTGACAATAATAAGTGTCTAGTTAATAGATGGTTTGTCGTGTAGAGTTGAGGACGAAATAAATGTTATGCAAATAAATATATGTGTATTATTAAACCACGAATACCTTACATATATAATACTGAAGTGTTTGTGCTTAGTTTTTATTTCAAAATGGCTGGGTAAATCTTAATGAAAATTTTGCTCTACTCTGTAAATTTCTACATTGAAAAATATATCGTCACGCACGGAAGGGGTTTGCAGAGACATTTGCACCTAATATCCCTGATCTGACAGGTGGCAAGTCCAAAAATTAAATTTACATTAGAGTAAAAATATGTATTTTTAATACATTATTAGAGAAAATATTAGCGTCCTACATAGAGAAGGGACAAATTTCATAAAAAGTACCAACTTATTCGATAATCTTTATCTTTTTTTTTAATGGAAAAAGGTGGTAAACGAGCAAGCGGTCCACCTGATGGTAAGTGACCGCCCACGAACAACTGCATTACCTGGGGTATCACAATTGTGTTGCCGACCCTTTAGAAAATGGTACGTACGCTCTCTATTTGAAGGTAATTAAGTCGTATTGCTTAGGAAACACCGCCGCCGACAACTGATTCCACAAAGGTATAATGACAAAAAATGCCTACAAAATCGCACAGTAGACGTACGCCACCTATCAAGATGGTATGGGTAAAACCTTAAGTTTTGTCGCGAGGACCTATTGTGGAATCTCAACGAAACTTCCTATTTCTCCGCCTGGATCTGCGTAATTAGTTTCAAGTTTTGTTTTATGTATAAGATAGTTCTATACTTAATTACACATCTTTTTTAAAATTAAAAGAACATTAAGAAATATGGTACAAATATTGTGAAAATAAAGAGTTTTTTGGTTTATGGTCTATCTTTTATTTAACTTATTTATTAATTTTAAGAATATTTTTAAGTTAAAACAGAGATAGGTAAGTAATTTTAGAAGAAGAAACTAATAAGACAGTTCAACCATATCATTTAAGTAATTGAGTTTATGTGTGTGTTAGTTTCTACTTAGTTTATTTTATAACTTGTCTATATAATTACTTAATAAAAGTATTTAGAGCTTTTTAGAATGAAGTCCATACTTATCGTTATACAATACGAAAAATAGATAGATAGATAGATATACAGGCTGTTGATTTACATTTGTAGGAATTTCGTTGGGGTGATATATCAATAAAACTAAACATAAATACGTAGAAAAAAATATAATACAAAAATCTATGATTTCGGAAGCATGTTACGTGACCATAACATTGCAGCAAAGGATGACTTAATAAGAAAGCTCAATGATCATTAACCGTGTAATAATAGCAGTGATCTATTGAATTTTACTTGCCGATTAAAAGTTATTAAACAAAACTAAGACTTTCTAAAATTATTTCTTATTAATTTAATATACCTATATTGGATTATGTGTTTTCTAAATAAACAAATGAAAAGCATTGTAGGTATATTTAAAATTGACACAAATTAAGTTCAAAAGCGTTCACTCAGGTGTAAAAATGTTTATTTCACAACCTTAAATGTTTTACATAATTGCTGAGACACATGAGCTTATGAAATTATGAATAATGTAACCTGAATAATTATTAATTATCCACGAAGTATTCACTCTCCTGCACCAGTTCTCGCTGAACAACCACCATGAGAAGTCTTACTATGTTCGGTAAGGTTTTCTAATATTACTTATTATAAATACCAAAGTTACCAACGACATAATTTTGAATTCCACTCATCAACGCCCTATATTTTCATCGTAAGATTTATGAATCAAGGGGGCAAATAAGCTCACAGATTTACTGGCAGAGATAAATACATTCATTGGCGACTCTGATGACTCTCATATCATATTTCACGATGTCAAGCCAACGCTTCTTGGGTCTACCACTAAATCTGTTTCCTAGCACTACTAGGTCTAAATGACAAGCGCAATTTTGCTAGCGTGTGTTGGATTTGTCATTACTTATTAATTATGACTCGTCGCCTAAAAAGAGAGCTATTGAGATTATGCTAGAATTTGGAGAAAGATTTACGTTACTTATTATCGGGGCTCTTTAAAGGTTGAGGGACTATATATACCTATGTGGGCAAAGCCTCAGAATAGCTAACAGTTAACGATTTCAAAGAAATATCGTCATCATCATTATGAAGAAATATATCAGATTCGTTATTTTGTTTAATTCAAAACACTTCAACAAACTAAGAACTAAGAAGCTAAGACAAACTATTACTTTAGAATTAAACTTGTGTTCGTTTTAGTTGGAAGAGTAAAGTACTGGGCAACAATTGTATCTGATTCCGCTGCAAAGAAATATAAGGAACAATTTGGCTTCAGCATTCGGGAGACTACAGCGGCACAAGTTGTTCAATATTTGTATACTCCGAAAGATGCGTCAAGTCTGGCGGTTACGAGGATCTTGTTTGGTTTGATTTTATAATATTTTTAAACTAATTCAAAAAAGAGGAGGTTCTAAATCCAATGTTTCGTATGTTTGTTACGTAATTACATTGCCAGTTCGACGTGGATTTTGACGATTGCTTGGGTACTGCTTTTTTATAAGATAATCATTCAGTTGTGGTCACATATATCAAATTTTTTACAATTAATTCAACGCATTGTAAAATATCAACAAAAACAAAAAAAACATAATTGCTTAGGCTTAGAGTTACATGATAATGAAATTAAGGTCGTTTTTTTAGTTTTACTGCGCTTCATTAGTTTTTCTTAACCTCCTAAAAGAGTTTTTAGTGACTGATAATCTGAAAACACTTTCAACATTATTAAAAATATTATTAAAACATTAAAATTAAACTGTTTTCACGTAGAAGTCGTTAATAACCTTTCTTTATATTAACTTGAAATTTTCCTTTAGACTTCAGAAAACAACGAAGATTATGAACAGATAAACTGTACAACGAAAATCATTTATGAGGAAGATCTATGAAATATAAAGTGATACCTTTTTGTATATTCGCCTTGCTGATCCTTGTGTTAAACAATTATGTCTAGGAATATGCAAATAAATAAAATTGGATTATCTGTTTATTATATTAAAAAGAATCGCGTTTTACCAAAATATGCATATGTAATTATACACAAAATAACATTTTTATCTGTCCGTTTGTTTCGGCTAATCTCTGGAACGGCTGGACCGATTTCGACGTGACTTTCACTGGCATATAACCGATCTATATTTTGTTTTAGTATAAGATATATAAAATAATTATATTCAAACGCAGACGAACTCAAGGGCACAGCTAGTTTTAAGATATGAAATCCATAGATTCGATACTTAAGTTACAAAGTATTTTCTGATAACAGGTCTGGCGATGTTACTGGACATCCCGGACGAGCGCGGAGGTGCGGTGATGGAAGAACGCTGGGGAAACCCTGACATTTGCCATTTTCCATTAATCCCCTTCGTAAAGGCGGTGCCGATGCCCTACATGGCACTCGTATACTGTGCGCTCTGGCTTGGTAAACCCCTCGTTTAAATGAAATTATGACCTGTGCTTATATAAGTAATGTGACGTGACTGCCATCAATAGCGGACTAAATCCACAATTATTTATCGAAGCCGAAGCGCCAAAAAACTATGCTTACTTTTCCAGTTTTCTATTTTTTTATAATTAGAAAGCTCGAAAAGTAAAAACTATACGACCAACCCACAGTACAGTGTCAAATCGGAACAACTTCCTAAGGAGTATGTTTTTTTCTCAAAAATATATATAAAATATGATTTTCTTCATAATTTTAACTCGTAAAGTTATTATATCGAGGAACACTTAAATAATGTGCATTCACAATTAGTTTAGTAACAACAGAGACTAGTGTTTATATTTTTCTAGATGAAAAAGCGAGCGCGCGATTATGACACCGGAAGTGTGTTGTCGATATACCAGGAATAAACACGCTGTTTCCTTGGATGCTCCTACGTCTTATTTATTTCGAAATACAGTTTGTGTCTAATTTCTAGTGACAGCCAAAAACTTAGGATGAACAGACTCACGGATGTGTTTTAGCAAACTTGATTTGTAAATTTTTCAATAGGTACTTTTTTATTTACTGTAGTAGGTATACTTTGGTATTTTTATCCGTGTAAAAAAAATTATCTAGAAATCAGTCATTTGTTTACCTTTACCTTTGCAAGACCGATGCCCGAATAGTTTTTATGAGTAACTGAACCAACAATACATACATTAAGGCGTGCTAATATCACGAAACACATTACATGTAGATAAGCCTTAACAACTCGCATACATTTTTCAGGAGCTCTCGGCATAACCTTAGGCTTTAAATATCGGTTAAGTTCTGTTACATTCACAGTTTGCTACTGGTACCTATTTCTAATAGAGAAGAGCTTTTGGAATAACCACAGCTATCTGTTCGGACTAGTCAGCCTTTTACTCACTGTTACCGAAGCCAACTGCTATTGGTGAGATATTTTACGTTATATTATGTTCCTTTCTTAGAATTTTTCTACTAATTTTTCTAGTATTCACTCACACAGCTCAAATTTCAAAAACGAAATGTTATGTTTGCAGAGTTTATGTAATAATAAAATATGTATGTATATTTATTGACTCCGAGTTACAATGGTCAATATAATTGTTTTGAAAATAAACAGAGAAAAAAAGACGGCTTCTAACAAGATGTGCTTGAAATTGGGTATAAGCTTAAAAGCTTTGCCAATTAAATTACAAATATGATAATTACTTATTTTTTTATTATATTTTGTACAGTCATAGGTATCTTTTGTGGTTTAATAATTTGTTTTTTAGGTCCATCGACGTGTTTACTGATGTTTCAAATCGAAAAGAGACAGTTCCGTATTGGAATTATTTTATTTTAAAATACCAATTCTTCATATTGTACTTCATGGCAGGCTTGAAAAAAGGTACTGCTGAATGGCTGACGGGATATTCCGTCCAAAACTTAAGCGAGCACTGGGTGTTTAGCCCATTTAGGCAAGTATGGAAGCTAAATATTAGAAAGTTGTGTGCGAACCTACAATGAAGAATCATTTTAACAACGTCGGATATACCACAGACGTCAACATCTCACTGTCATATCTTTATGATGACGTCAGAATGTAAAATCCCCGTGTACACGATATTTAATAACTGCAAGAACCTGCGTCCATTCTTTCACCCGATCCCACCAAAATTCCAATTTAGATATTAAGTTGCAAGATTCTGGAATAAATTATTTGCTGATAATATATAAAAGATAATAACCAACCAGCCCGCATGCTTTGACCAATTAAATCTTTACCGTAGAAAGTAAAATTTAATTTGCTCCCGACGATAGGTAATTCTTCTATTATGCAAATAATTTACGATTTTTATGTGTGTAACGATTATTAAACTATTGTATTGTTTTATTAATTTGTATATATATTTTTAACAACATTGTAAACTACTGGTTTTAGTTTTTTTTTAGTAATCTTACACAGACGGTTTTTATTTTTCATATTATTTTTATATTACACTTTTTATAGAATAATTTAAACACAATAATGTCATTGACATGTTAATATTTTAGGGATTCTTAAGTAAAACTGTAAAAACAACTGTAAAAGTATATCCTATACCTACTGTAACTGAAATTGAAGAATGGAACCTAAAAATAATATTCCAACCTATTCAACTACATATCTGTATGCAAATGAAAATTACGTGGAATTTGAATTAATTATTGTCTTCACTTGCAGGTTATTTTTGACAGTGGATCAGACCGATTACCTCATAGTCCACTGGTTTGTGTTCGCCTTCGACCTGACAGTGGCGGTGTGGATGATGTGGTCCCGCACCAGACACTTCGCCATGGTATTCTGTTCTCTTTTCCACCTTATGAACAGCAGACTATTTAGAATCGGTCAGTAAATTGTGTTATTCCAAATCTTCAAATTATATCTCTATATAGAGATTACATTCTAGAGTGTTAACCTTTGGCTTCATGTTCAGTGTTCACACTGCAAATGTTACATTACTAGGTGGTAGAGTCTCGCAACGACTCGCCTGGATTGGTACCACCGCCTTACCTATTACTGCCACAATAGCGTCAACGCTCGCTATTGTCGTGTTCTGGTTGGGAGGGCAGGGTAGCCGGTAAACTCACTCACGCAAGAGGCTTACCATCCTAGCCTCAGGTTGGCAACGCGCCATTTCCGCCTTTGGTGTCTATAGGCGACGTGTATTTCTTACCATCAGGAAATCCGTCTGCTTGTTTGCCTTCCAA
>DVZL01008108.1:0-10415 GCA_018236625.1 Lasaia peninsularis
ATACTTCTTAAGTACTAAGTACTTCAATTACGTGCACTTACTATTAGAAGACAACGTTGTCTAATCATGCAAATCGTGGAGCTTAACTACGTAGACGATATTAGCGCCGCCATTAAGGTTCTACACTTCATGCGTTCACCGTATTTAGGCTTCATCTAACCAAAAGTGAACAGCCTCTTTTTAGGTCGCCGAACGTTCCCGCCATCTCAAAATTACTCACGCGATCGCCTTTTGAGGGCATAACTACAATTGCACTGAGCTTTTTATGAGTATAATATACATTATTGTTATGGTCGCCGAGGACCAAAACAAATAATATAAAAAGATATAGAGACCTGGCATAAAGATATGTACAAATGTATAAAAACACGAAAATACTGTCATGACGATGACGCAGACAGCAATTTTATAATAATATTGCCTTTATACGTCACGTCCGCGTCAGAGCGATAGCTTTGTACTCACCTGAGTCCATTATACTTTTTTAAATTAACTTACAATAAAGGAGATTCTTAATTTGAATCTTAGTTTTTTTATTTTTATGTGTTAAATTTTAGAACTTTTTACTGAATTAACTGATTTTTTCATTTATTTAAAAGCAGTTGCTTTTCGATTGCATTCAATTTAATCAAGACATTGTGTTTTTGAGTTGACTTGCGAGTATGTATTGTGTTAGTATCCATATTTAAGATATTTCTTTTGCAATGTGTCTCCAATTGTATCAATTTAATATCTAAAAAAAATCTGGCATTGGGTTTTTGATGATTTACTGCGTTTATTTCAATTCTGTGAGCTACATTGTTTCTTTTGTCCGCCAAAATATATTTAGCTAAATTAATTACAAATTATATAAAGTAAGGCTAGTTCGGATTAGAAGCCCTAATAGTTCATTGGCAAACGCTCTACTGATAAGTAATCGTTTAGTCATGTTGGTGTATTACATATGGCTGCCCACGAAAACAACGGCACGTATTGATTATATAAAAAGACTCATCTTTGTCGTAGTGGTTGAAGAGCATATATTTTTATAAGGCGTATTTGACTTTTGAATTATGAAAGGACATTTTGGGATTGTGTTTTTTAGTACTTTTAGTAAGATGAGTTTGAATAATCCATGCATATTATTACATTAATGAAGGAGATTTGTTTTTTTGTTTGTTTGTTTGTAACCTAATAACCCCGGAAGTGGTAAACTGATTAAAAATATTCTCAATCTAACAAAGTTTCAGTATTTGCTTCCTACAATATCACATTTTTAATATTAATATTTTAATGTAATTTGAGCTCGTTGTGTTACATCGTTCTGACCGGAGTTTATTACTCCTAATACTTACGCACTGCAAATAGTAAAATAAAAAAATTACTCGCATACTAAGGGTTCCGTACCATTATCTAAGAAAACGTCAAAAAAATCACGTTTCAATTCAATTAATTTAGAAGTGTCTTTGAATTTAGAATCTGTCTGAATCAACAATAAACGATTTACGATTTTGATTAAATTTCAAAATGAAGTTTATAATTGAAACATGAAATCCAATTATTCAATATTGTGTCGCAGCCCCGATGGCAAAACAGTAACAACGAACATCCTGTGCATTTCCATTAAGTTTCTCATCTCTCTGTTGGCATAGGAAGTTTGAACTGTGGGCAGGCAGAGTGCTTTTTACCGATTTTATACATACAAACTGTTTAAATATTTTTTTCCTATAAGCACACAATACAATACAGAACCATTCGTCTGCGAATTCGTCTCGAACTTTCTTAATTTCGTAATATGAAAGTAGGGTCTATACCGTGATGTTTTAAAGCAATATTATTCTAATACTGTCAAATGGAAACTTAATCGTGCGTCAGTTTGCGTTGACACATTGGTACTATTTAAATAATATTACTTTTTTAAGTCACGATAAGATCCACCAAATTGTTTACAAGAAATATCTAAAAATAATAAACGAGTTTAAAATATTATATTTATTTCCTTCCAAGAAATGTAATAATATTTTTATGGATATATCGTTTCTTCTCCCAATTCTTTTAGAGGTTTAATATGTATTTTAAGAATTTGAAATGGATAAATCTGTTTAAGATATTATTGGAACATGAAATCCAATCAGCCGATATTGAATGGCAACCCCAACGTCTAACACAAACCAATAACGGCGACGTACATCCTGTGCAGTCCCATTAGGTTTCTCGTCTCCCTGTTGGCATAGGAAATTTGAACTGTGGGCGGGCAATCTGTTTGTTATCGATTTCGTACACACAAACCGAAATCTATTTATAACAGAGACAATTCCGAATGGTGATTGGTTTTGAAGACAATTTTAGAGAAATATGAAATACAGCTGATATGCTGGTAAAATCCAGAATGTATTCGCGTATTATGGAGATAATTAAAATAACCTGCCTAATACGAGTCGGATTCGCGCAGGAAGGGTTCCGTACGTATAATAATATAATACGTATAATATACGTATATACGTGAAAGCGACAAAAATCACGTTCGTTTTATGGGAGCACTCTTTATATATTTATTTAATTTTTGTTATAGCGGCAACAGAAATTTGTAAAAATTTCAAATTTTTACTACACTACATGAGATTCAGCCTTGTGACAGACAGATAGACCAATAGCTGAGTCTCGGAATAGAGAATCGGAGAGAAGCCATCAATTAACACCCATCTAATTAACAACCAAATTTAAAAAAATGGAATCGGTTCTTAATGCGACTGTTTTTTTCTCCAAGATTACAAGAAGGAAATATTTACACGTCAAGAGTTCCCCCTTAGCTTACCACTTAAAAATTGGGTATTGACATTAACGTGTCCTTTTTTTACAGCCCAGTGATCCAGAGTTTTCTTCCCAGATCATGGTATACAAAGACATTGGTGAAGAAATGTTGCAACATGCCTTCGACGGTAAGTCTATTTGTTCCTTTTTTTTCACGTGAGGAAAATCCATTTATGGATACCACTCCGGGAGGAGCGATGGGTTATGTGAGATTCCTGCGGCATAACACCGTGCCACTATTTTCGATACGAGCGTATGTATGCCGACTAAAAACCTCACTAAGACCTTCCCGCCGCCCGGTTAGGAACGAGATAAGGTCGCTTTCGTATTCACCATCCCGTTTCAGCGACAGTGGCCCGGATTCGACCGAGCCTCCGAGCGAGCTGCAAGTGGGGTATTCCTTTACGGTCTACTGCAAGCTTGGTTGACTTGGTTGAAATCCCTCGCTCATGTTTTGCCAGGAGTTTCTTTTGTCTCACACTAAAATCTAATAAGTCTTTTGAAAAACTTTCCTATCGTGCTTAAACAGTAATATTAACCTACTAATATTATAAAAGTTTGTAATTATGGTTTAATGTATAGTAATAGTAATGTAGCAAAAAAACACTGGATATTTGGATAAAAAAGATAGCTTTTACACAAGAATAACACATGGCTTACTTTTTAAAAATAAAGGTATGATTTTTCCGCAATAAGTAGGTATATAAGTTGGAAAAAAATCTGCTCTTTGAAAGAAATCTCGTTTATAATATTAATTAAGGAGATCAAATGAAAATAATTTGTTCGCGAAATATGTGTGTATATACAAAAAATATTCAATTATACTAACATTCTACCAAACTGTGATGTGCAAATATTTTTATTAACAAAGGACCATAGGTACTTTTGTATGAACCCTGGGCCCACTGCTCAATGGTGGTTGAGACTCATTTGAAAGCCCCCGAAGAGTACTTTATTAGATGGCTAAAATAAAGTATTTTTTATTTTATTTCAATATTCACAACATTTTTACGTCTTTTATATTATGGTAATACTAAATAGTGACTAATGTAAAGAAGTTAAAGATGTTAAACTCTTTGTTGGAACAATATTTGGTTAATTTCCCGTCGGATTGGGTTCAAATCTCGATCTCATTGTTTCTTATATTGTTTCTCCTTTTATATTATATATATTTCATCAGCAAGTAATTTTCACAGTTATAAGTAAATATTATACCAAAAAAACATGGTGTACTAAAAAAGAACCAGCAAAGCTCGGTCACTCAGGTACTATATAAATACTTATAACATTAATAGGTGTAGAATATATCTTGTTGTATCTCGATTATGTTCTAATTGTATATATGTTTTCAGGTTACAATATATGCATATTTGCATACGGACAGACGGGGGCAGGCAAGTCTTATACAATGATGGGTCGCGGGGAAGACGGTCAAGAGGGTATCATACCGCAGATCTGCAAAGACCTGTTCAGGCGAATAAGACAAACCACTTCAGAAGATCTTACTTATTCGGTAAGTAACTATTATTTTTATTTTGTTTCGTTTAATCAAAATCTATGTTATAACCTGTCTGATTATGACTAAGCCTAAAGAAAAAGACGAAACTCTCTTATTGACCGATTTCTAAAAAAGGAGGTGGTTGTCAATTTGCATTTCATTTTTTAATTTTGTATGTTGGATGAGAATGATATTTCAGAGGTATGAGTGATCTTTACATATTTTTTTTTAATTTTTATAAAAACGGAACCCATTACTGAGACTCTGTACGTCTTGTTGTTTGTCATCTGTCTGTATCTCGTGAACCGTGATAGTTAGAAAGCTCAAATTGGCAATTATTTTAATTTTTCCTTACCTGGGTAGGGATCCACCACCTTACCTATCCCTTCTATCATACTGTCAGTGTTCCGGTCTGGAAGGTGGGGTAGCTGGTGGACTTGCACATTAGACTGAACAACACGGTTACAGGACGCACCTATAACATCTATGATTTCTATACACCAAGGCTCTATCAGGAAAGGTATTTACTTGTGTATGTGCATATAAAAAGGTATTTATGTAATCTTTTTTACAAACAGAAGTATTTTTACGTCTACTCCGTAAATCTACAAATAAATAAATTTGAAGTGTTTGTATGTAATATTAAAATAACCGCTTTTTACTAAATTCATATGTATTTTGACAACGTACATATACCATAATAATATTTTTTAGAATTTTTGTCAGTCTGTCTATCTATCTGTGTGTGAGTCTATTCGTTTGTATCCGCTAATCTCTGAAATAGCTGGACCGATTTCAATGGGACTTTTACTGGCAACAGCTGGTGTAATATGGAATAGCTTAGACCACTTTTATTTTAGAAATGTATAAAATAAAATAATTAAATGAAAACGCAAAGGAAGTCGCGAGCACAGCTAGCAAGGTTATAAAAGAATAAGTTTTGAGGGTTTTTCTGTCTCAAAACAAGAACCAATGATGGGGTTTAAAATATGTCCATTCGTTTTATTAATCCGCTTGTTCTTTTGGTAGGTTGAAGTTTCCTACATGGAGATCTATTGTGAACGTGTTCGGGACTTGCTGAACCCAAAAAACAAGGGCAACCTTCGTGTCCGAGAGCATCCCGCACTGGGCCCTTATGTGGAAGACCTGAGCAAGCTCGCCGTCATGTCGTACCAGGATATTTATGACCTCATCGACGAGGGGAACAAAGCTAGGTAAGTGATTTATGCACTTCAAAAGACTTGGGGATACATATTACATAATGCCCCAAAATGTTCCAGTTTCGACCCTTATATGTTAAGTGAAGTTTTAAGTGAGCTTAGTGCGCTCGCAATATAAGCAAATAAATGTAGTATGCAATATGCAATGTATGCAATATATGTATGAGCACCACTATATAACATTTCGTTGACTTTTGTTCCATAGCATAAGGTTGCCTGGCGCTCCTTAATATATATAAGGCGATAAGGCCGCCTTTGGTTCTCTAAGTTTTATTTTATATGTTTGTCTATTTTGTATTCCTATGTGCACATAAAATAGTTATTCTTATCTATTCTATAGACCTCACCGACGAAGTACTAGTGACCAATAATAATTAACACATAGAAATACCGAAATATATACAAGAATAAATTCAAATGACGTTAAAAGGTGTAATAACCGGTCTAATAACCGATCACAAACAGTGACGTAGTTATGACATCTATGGTGTCTACAGGCCACGGTTGTCTCTTACCATCGTGACTCGTGCCCTTGTTCGCTGTTTTATCCCATAAAAATACATAGAGTAGTAAGTGTAGTCCAAACAATCATGACTTCACAAAATACTATCATTCAGCACCAAATACCATTCGTGTATCATAAAATTGCATTATAAATTGTAATTAGCAAACGTAATTCGCCTTGGAATACCGCAATAACCACTGCCAATACATTAACTGCTAACATTGAAAATAATACCACGTTTATACGTCACGATAGCTCTTTATGTATTACACTTGGTGGCCAATAAAACATGCAAGGGTCACTTTGGGTTGGCTTAAAAATATACCCATTTTTTCGAGTTATCTCACGAACGGTCTTGGCTTATTTGGAGTGCAGCTTTTTGTTATAATATTGAAAGGCACAGAGGTTTTGTCATGATAGTTACAATTCTGAACTCATATTTAAAGTACGAAGCTAAATGATCTCAATCTGAAAATTGCATTCCTAAAAACACCCACCTTCAATATTAAATATCTATCTCATTTTCATATGGCAGGTTATCTCTCTCATAAGGGCGGCATTTTTTGACTTATCAACTCCACAATACTTGTAGAATTGCAAAAGGCAAACGGTTGAGAATGTATTTTTTTGGTGGAGTATAGAGTGATTTAGCAAGACTCTATAAGTAACAGTGAGATAGATGTTTAATATTTAGGACAGGTTTCTGTTAGGAGTGTAATATCTTTAGTTTTATGTTCACACTAAATTGTTTTAAATGTTTAAAAAAAGGTTGAAAACTTTTCATCATTGTCGTTGTATGTTCGTCCACAGGACTGTCGCAGCAACAAACATGAACGAGACCTCTTCGCGATCTCACGCCGTCTTTACAATATTCTTCACACAGCAGAGATATGACAAAACAACTAACTTGGTGTCCGAGAAGGTTTGTGTTGATCTTTCACTGTCTTCTTTTATTTAGGTACAGTGGAGGAGTTTACATGCATCCGTACTAATATTATAAATGGGAAAGTAACTCTGTCTGTCTTTTACGCTTTCACGCCTAAACCACTGGACTGATTTTGATGAAATTTAGTACAGAAATAGATTTGACCTTGAGGAAGGACATATGCTACATTTTAACCGACTACATTAAAAAGTGTGTGTGGTGTTTTCTAGTATATCTACTGGACTTACGAGTCGTGGATATACTAGCACACCTCTGCCTACCTCTTCAGGGATAATAGGCGTGAAGGTACTAACTAACTAACATTAAAAAGAGGGCATGTTTTTACGCAATAATTATTATGAGTCGGAATAATGTCTGCCCTTTGAAAGTTATCTGTATTGTGGGTACATATATACAATAGACACCTCTGTCGACCCCTTATACTGATATTTTTATAGAAATTCAACAGCAAAGATCTCTCTGCTTGCATAACTTGCTATAAAATATAAAAATTATAATTTGTTCTTCAGGTGTCGAAGATATCCTTGGTAGATCTGGCGGGATCGGAGCGAGCTGACTCCACAGGCGCCAAGGGCACCAGGCTCAAAGAGGGCGCCAACATCAACAAGTCACTCACCACCCTTGGAAAAGTCATTTCCGCTTTGGCCGAAATTGTAAGTATATTTTTTATATGGGCTTTTTGCTAAACAAGACTTGTATATGTCGCTAGTAAATTTAGAAATGTTCTAGTATTTGAATATAATTTCTAAAGACTTGCTCTTATAATAGTCATTAATATATCAAACAAAGTGGATATCAAATTAGTACAAATTAATCCGGTTGATCCCCTGACTGGCTGGGTTTGGAAACGACCACCGTTTAGTTTATGTTAGACAGGGTTAAAATATGGCATAAATTAATATTTATAAGTAACAAGATAATTATTAGTATTAGTGTATAATATTATATAGATTATAATTAATAGATAAATATAAATTAAATGTTAAAATATTTGCACACCCCATTGTAGTAATTGGTAATTATGTTGGTATAATTAAAAACTTTTGTTTTGTAACAACTTTTAAGCACACATATTCAGCAAATAAATAATTTTCATTTTCAATGTCCAAAGTGACTTAAAATTGACTTATAAAACAAAGAAACTACCATGAACCCCTCCACCAGTGATGTTATGTAACTCATAGTCTTATTTTCTAAATTTTGATATTTTAAAGTATAGTTATGGAACACTTTAATATTAATAATTAGAGCGCAGTGAAAATGAAAAACTAACTTTAATGTAATAATCATTTTGTTGGAGTAAATAATAAAAAAATGTGTATACGTCATAAACATCTAACTGTATTTTGAACATATTTATAATTTAAAGTCTCTCTCTTAGACATGAACTATCTTTAAAAAAACATCAAACCTATTAATTTGCCGTAGTAATCACGTAACATACATACATACATAAAAAATGCACTCGACTTAATCCCCCTCTTGAAGGCGCCTGAATACTAATATTATTATTTAGAAATCGTTTAGAAACTCCTGGGGTATGTGTAAATTATTTTTAATTGATTTCTTGTTATCGTTTAGAAATTGTATAGGAATATTTAACACTTTTTAAATCAATTTAAAGTATTACGAACATTTGCTAGGAATTGTACATAACTGCCTTATATTATGTATTCTGTAACACACCTTATTTACTCTCTTTTCATAATGACCACCTGCTCTTATATATTTTACTTTTGAAATTATTGATTTTCCACAACAACCAATTCTAGTGAACTGTAGCAAAGAATGTACCCAGAAAGTACAAAAGTCTATTACTATGTTATATTCTTAAAGTCTTACTTTATTATGGTTATGAATGTGGATGTTTATATTATACACATTGGTAGGGTCAAGGATATTTTGCTATAAAAAATCTGATTACAAAAACTATAACCGCGGGCAGGTTTTGAATATTTTTTTAGTAAAATATCTGTATTTTATAACATTGTGGTGTGTTTAGCGCTATGTGTGATTGTAATAATAGGCTAGATTAAAGGATGTTGCCATATTAATATTTATGAGTGTTGCCATAATCTAAACTTTCTTTTATCAAAATTGGAATTAACAGAATTTTAAGAACATTTTGATAGTTTGTTTAATTTTATTTTGAGATGTAATTGAATAATCTTTATTCAACAAATCTTTCTAATGACATGTGAAAAAATGCTTTTTATGATTTTTTTTCGTTTGTAAAATTTTTTTTTTTTTTTACTATCGATCAAATGCAATTCAAATATATAATTTCAAGTATTTTACTATTATTCAACGTATTAGTTATATATTATGTATAAAGAACATTGAAATTGTCCTGTTTTGGCAAGATAATAGTATAAAGAGGAAAATTTATTATAAATTTGTTGTAATCCTTGTAAATTTGTACACAGAGTGTAGTCCTTTGAATAATCTTAAACACAACTAATAAAAAAGTTTTGTTTAAAATATGGCAAAATCCTTATTTATTTATATTTGCTACTATTTAGAAAGAGTTATTAAACATTTTAAAATAAATTTTTGCAACTTGGAAATATCATAGTCGGTGAGTTGGTTTAGTTTTATATTATTTGTGTTGTGTTTTACATATTACTATTTGAAGTTAATAAGATATTTTGCAGCATATTAGAGGTACCCTTAACTTAATACTGGGTGCTTGATACTCTCTCCCTACCTCACAAGAGACACCTTGACTTAAACAGTTCCGTAATGGTGTTTGATATCTTGGAAGTTAGCATGTCTCTTTCTGTAATAACCAACATGAGACAGGCGATATGGCGCATATATGTGCTGCTATTAAGACCTAGATTAAAACTACCGCCTTGACTGTTACTATCACCATAAAGTAAGTGAAGTCCCCGAAGTCGTATTCCGGTTGAGGGTTAGGGTAACTAGTACACCTACTTCACCCCGTGTTACCTACTCCTGTCGCCATAATGACATTGTCGTCTTCCGGTCCGGAATGTAGGGTAGCCGGTAGTCTTGCACATAAGGTTTAACAGCCCGACAACCGAATAGCGACGAACCTATAACATTTATTGTGTCTATAGGCTAACCTTGTCTCCTAACATAAGGAGACCCATCTGATGCAAGAATCCTAATAACCAAGTCGAAGGTTTATCAACACGTCTTTATTGCTTTTGGTATATAAAGATGATTTCCGTCTGCGAATAGGGAATATGCATGTGATTTAGATAAGGCCGAAAAAAATAATGTGTAATCTTTATTGCTGAAGAAATATATCCACATAAATATTTTTGCAAATATTCAAGTTTTTATTACTAAAAATTAATTCTTTAAAAGTAGTATTTTTGAAACTCCCTCGCAAATTTCGAAAACGGAAAGTCAGAATGTGACGTCACGGTCCAATGTCAACGCCATGTCAATTGATATCCTTATTTTTGCATTTTTGGGCATAATATG
>DVZL01008109.1:0-10414 GCA_018236625.1 Lasaia peninsularis
CTCATGAACCGTGATAGCTAGACTGTTGTAATGTTCACAGATGATGTATTTCTGTTGCCGCTTTAACAAAAAAATAAATAAAAAAAGTATCTTTACGCTCATTGTCCCCGAAAGGGTAGGCAGATGTGTGCTAGTATTATCTACGACTCGTAAGTCCAGTAGATATAGTAGAACAACCACGATTAGCCAAGGTACTAGGGCCCATGATCTTATAGGTGGCAAGCCTATCGCCGCTTCGGGAAAATTACGATTCCGGGCAATGCTTACTCAGAAAAATCTGAAAAACGTTTAAGAAAAGTTGCCCGCTACTGGGAATTGACCCCGGGCCCTTACGCGGCTAACGGTCGTCAGCCGTACCGTTACACCACAAAGGTTACTTTAACAACTAAAACTAAAAACAGAATAAAATAAATGTATGAAGGGTGTTCCCAAATAACAAACGTGATTTTTGCCGTTTCTGTGGATAATGGTCAGAACCCTTGGTGCGCGAATCCGACTCGAACTTGAAGTATTATTTTTATTTCACCTCTATTGTCGATTGGTGTCAGTGTTCGACTTTAACGCAAGAGATCCCGTGTTCGATTCACGATTAGGAAAACTTATTCTTATGACTTATTTAGTTTATTTGAAAAATATAACGTTGGCTGCGACAGGATTTGTGGCCGATATAATAGGGAACCCATTGGGTACGGTGCAATAAAAAAAACAACGCAAGAAATTTCTCACTGCACACAACGTTGTGAACAGATGCGTTTTAAAAGCGTCGAAAAGCAGAAAACTCGATTAAGCACTATCAATCAAAGAACAAGTGATCGATAAATGTACAGAGGCCGATAGTATTGGGCGCCCCGCCCGGGCTCACCCCAACGACATTGGGCCCTGGTAACCTAATATGCGCTGCGTAAGGGTTGCCAAGGATATACAACTGACTTGAAACGACATTAAATCGCTTGTTACTCACCATTATTGTTTCAGCATTTGCAACGATATACTTGAACGCCATCTTTGGTTTATGTTTATTTATTTATTTAGTACTTTATTGTAGATACATACATCTCATATATACCAGGGAAAAATTAATAACGATATACAAAAATGCAAAGAAAAACATTTCTCAAGGTCTTTGCGATCTAATAACGTCGTTTGATATACGTTTTGGTAATATTAAAAAAAACCAGCTGTGTCCGCGACTTCGTCCGCTTTTATATTTGATTATTTTATTTTACACATATCTAAAAATAGTTCTAAAACAAAAATAGCCTAATCTATTCCTTATTATATCAGCTATCTGCACGTAAGAGACCCGTTTAAAGCTATTTCAGAGATTAGCGGGTACAAACAGACAGTTAAAAATTCTAAAAAAATTTGTTTTGGTATATATGTACCTTGTCAACATATATTATATGTATATTTATTACAAAGCGATTATTTTAATATTACATACAAACACATTTATTTATATTATCTATTACGTTTGCTTGTCGTTGTTGAATATTTGAGTCGTACCTAACCTTAAACTGACTTTGACGCACGAGGTTCCGGATTCGATTCTTGGGTAGGCCAACTTGTTCTTATGGGTCTTTTTCAGAGTAGTACTGTCTTTTTTACTGTTTTCTCTTTAGTAAATCTCTTGTTCTAAAATTAAAAAAAAAACAATAAATTTTCGACTTATTTTTTTGTATCTTTGGAATTTCATAGAACTATTCACAAAAAATCGTACAAGGGGACAGCGAAAGCATTTATTCTGGTAGAATCAAAAATATGTTAAATCACAAACATTTCCAGTGGCTTTTAACCATTGGCGCGAGGAAAAAGGGGCGTTGTGTGAACAACCCGGATGGGGTCCCCGAGTCCCTGCCTCATAATAACCGCCACGGGCCATTGCGCGCTATTCTCGAAATATTGGTACGTAAAATATTTTCCATTCACACTTTCTTATTTTTAAATTGAGTGATCGTTTAAACCCACCCTAAGTCCATGATAAAACGACTAAACCATATAAAACTACAATTTCAATATATAAAGTACCTAATTGAAATGAATAATCTCAATTTTTGAAATCACCATTGTTAATCTGGTGTCAAACTTGACTAATGCTTCAGATGGCAAATTCTCTGGTTTTCACATCTTTAGCTGAGATTTACACGTTCTGAGGTAACAATTAATAGGATATACCTATAGCATTCCTATTAGATAACTACGAGTAGGTCGACTACCAAAATCCAGGGCCACAACGGACAAGGGCGCCAGATTTTACACAGAGATACATAATATATACATGGCGGCGTCATCTGACCTCTAAAACTCAGAAGGGCTAAGGACCAATCCTACCATAGATCGAATTCGAGTTCCCTCGCGATGTTTTTACAAAACAGAAAATTCATTTAAGATTCGTAAATGGCGGTATTCAAACTTGCACCACCGGATTATAAGCGTCCGAAGCGCGAACCACTAGACCTTACTGAAGTATTATAAAGAAAAATCACGAGTTAAAGGCAAATGGCAAGCGACGACAAAACATAACATCACAAAAGTAATACCTACATAAAACTATAATACATTAAAATATCACTATACTCTAGTATCTGAGACATTTTAGACGAAACACGACCCAACTTAGCGCAGCTCTTGATACAAAATTGCTGTCTCCACGATACGGGAGGGCGATTCTGTTTCAGTTCTATGACTGTATAGTATAAAGTTTATTTTAGAACGGAGATTTCTGACCCATTTATCAAGTGAATTGCCCTTCTTACCCATGTTTGCGACACCATTATAAAGTATGTTCAACTTGCATAAGCGACAAACACGAGTTTATTGCTAAGTACCGCTGCGGCCTGCGGGTATAATGGTATTTTATTGATTTCCATCGATATATATTCCATCGATTCCAACATCAGTTTAATATCTAACAGCAGGACTTTTCCAATAAAGATAAAATGTACAAAATTAGATATGTTTATATGTATACAACACACTTCTATGATCTATATAATATATACTTATTGTATAAGTAAAAATGTGTCTGTTTTTGAATGGAAAAATAAAACAATTTTCTGGAAAATCTAACATCACACAAAATAAGTAAATCATTTTTTCTACCTTACTTTACTCACGGGTAAATCCTTAAGAAACGGTTACTTTCAGGTGTTCCGTATTCAAAGGAAATACCCTGATACTGAGACTCCGCTATCCATCTGTCTGTTACCAGGCTTTCATAAATATTGATAGTTACAAAGTTGATATTTTCATAAATTATGTACGTCTACTGCCGTTGTAATAACAAATACTAAAAAAAAACACAAAAAAAATATAAAAAGAATGCTTTCATACAACAAAAGTGATTTTATTTCCTGTTATAATAGATTGTGGTACGAAACTCTTTGAGCGCAAATCCAACTCCAACTTTCGAAGTCCGAAACCTTCAAAGTCGAACTTGGCCGGTTTTTAATATCATATTATATTCGAAAATCTTGATTTCTAAATAGGCGATGGGAGTATGAGGTAATCTACTGAGTAGCTAATGAGTTATATTTTATATGGAAAATTGAAACATTAAAACAAATCTATAAACACACACACAAAAAAGGTAAAGTTTTCCGTTCTAAGATCAAGGCAAAGAATTCCTTGTTAAAATTCCGGGTTCTAGTTTCATATAAAGCAAATACATCTTGTATTTGCTTTATATGAAACTAGAACCCGTTTATATCGTGATAAAATTTAGCCTAGCTTAGCCTTATCTATCTCAACACAAAGTAACTTTGTTGTAACGTGGAAAAAAAGCAAACGACTTCCATGTTTACTTAATTTTAAGCCACATAATAAAAAGATGACTATTTAAAATTCTGCCAATAATAACTTGCATGACATTCGTAGTACATATGTACTACCTCAAATCTGGATAAAATATTAGAGAAAAGGATAAAGGCGGCTTATATTTTTAATATCACTAGCAAGGAATACCGAGCCACATATTAGTTTGCGAAGGATTTCAAATTTTAGGGCTGCTTAGAAGAAAATGTTTTTTATTAAATATTTTAATGTACACGAAAAGTTACTCACTTTTTCTAAATCTATTTTCATAAAACTGATTTTAAAATATACCCGCGTTATTTAAATATTTAATTCGAGTTTTTCCTCAAATATATTTGGACCAGTAGTTTTCAATGATATGTTGACAAATATAAGAATAGACAAATTTAAAAAAATACTCAGTCCTGAAAAGTTTTCTAGTAAATTATCCTAATTCGTATTTCTGAAATATTCCTTTTGTAAAGGCTTCCAAAGGCGAACATTCTAACGAACTTTCTTACAAACTAATGTAATAAAATTAAAAGTAGACGTAAGGAACCCAGAACTAATTGTTTTTAGAACTTTTGCTTCGTGCGAGCAATCACTACTAGGTGGATTTGTATAAAACATAACCAGAAATACGTATCTACATGTTTTTTTGATATTGTTACGGATATTGAAAAAAATCTTTAAAATTCCCTTGTTAGCCCCCTTCCTCTGTGTATACTAGCCCCCCTACCAGGTAGCTTGCAAGAGGCGAGCTTGGATTAACTGGCTCATTAGTAACATGCCTACTAGTGGTAAAGTGCTGTGCAGCAACTTGCGGGGTAGGGAAAGCTAACTAATTATATTTCCAAAAACCCTATAAATGACAATTATTCAAAAGCCGTACTTACAAAGTTACACATAAAAAAAACTATTTTCAACATATCGACTAACTAACGTCCCCTTTAATCCGTCTATTTACTAATATCATCTGACTACGGTGGACCAAATCACAATCAGGGGAACAATGGCCGTTTTAAAGGGTTGTTTTGAATGATCAGACGCGTGGCCGGGTACACACGTGTATGCATCTGGGATTATGCTAATTCATACACCAACTACTAATAACGGCTATTGGATATGGAGAGGAGTATGGTTTTAATATACCTAAACGTTGTATATAGGTATCTACTACGAACAATCTACCTGTATATATATTACAATGTGAATATAGTTTTGGTTTTTTATGCAATGTTTTAATGAGTCTCGGGGTATACGAATCTGGTTTCCTCACGATAATTCTCTATCTAGGGTTTGTTACATGTGTATATATATATATTTGTTATAAGTATGTTTTGTTTTATGTGTCATGTGTATTATGGTTTTGTTTAATATACCTAATAGGTATAGGTTTTTACTTTTTTATTTTATTTTTTTGCATAAATACTCTTAATTAACCATTCTGTGCACCCTTTATGTATATTTTATATTATGTTAGGTTGACTGATAGGGAATGCCATGTCGCATTAAGTCCACCTTTGTACATTTCTTTTGTGCATAAATTTTTAAATAAATAAATAAATTTATAAATAAAATACATAATAAAATAATTATATAAAGGATGTTACCGTTCCGTAAGGTTTGGTGTATGGAATCACCCTTTATATATTATTTATTTTATTCTATATGAGTATTTGTTGTTATAGCGGCAAAGGAAATTCATCATCTCTAAATATATCAAATTTCTAGATGTTTCATGAGATACGGCCTGGTGACAGATAGACAGACAGACGGACAGCCTTAGTAATAAGGTCAGCCTTAGTAACAGAGTCTTAGTAATAGGGTTCCGAATTTACCTTTAGTGTACGGAACCCTAATAAAAAAGGACAAGTGCGTAATACGGGTCGTTCGATCAGTCTCGGTCGGAATGTGAATGGAATATGCTTCTAGGAGACATGAAATATTAATATTAATCATGGCAATAACTTGTCGGTGAATATTCAGGGTATAGACGAAATTTGAACCAGCGTCTCTCGGCTCGGCTTTGGAATTAACTACTCCCGACGAACTTCGTAGCGCCCGCACTTAGGGGTATGAAAAATACATGTTAAACTATTCTAGACCTAAATAGTTAAGTACCTGAATATGGACACAACATTTCATGAGAACGGAACAGGATGAAAAATATTCTATACTCGTCATAATCATAATCATAATCTTTATATGTTCGTCTCCTGGTTCTAAACTACGTACCCACAAATTTTTAACCAAGTCGGTTCAGCCGTTCTTGAGTTCTAAATAGTGTAACACAATTTTTTATATCTACACAAATAAATAAAATTGTAGTGTCTGTATGTAATATTAAAGTAATCGAGCCGCTTTTTACTAAATACGTATTATATATGGTTATAAGGTACATATTCCAAAATAGTATTTTTAGAATTTACGTACGTCTTTTTGTACCTGTTAAAATCTCTAAAACGTCTGGACCGAGTTTAACGGGACTTTCACTGATAGACAGCTTATGTAATAAGGAGTAGCGTAGGCTACTTTTATTTTAAAAATGTATAAAACAATGAAAAGACCGCGGACGAAGTCGCGGGGAGAGGTAGTATACAGATAATATCTGAACACGTGTTTCAGTGTAACGGGTTCAATGTCAACTTGGAAGTAACCTTATGCACGGGTGCTGTCAATGTTAAACAATATTCCAAACCATAAAGTGTTGGGTATTCTTAAAATAGTTTGTCTATAATTATTGGATGTTTTTGTTGTGTTGCACTTTGCCAAAACGCAGTGACAGCGTACAGGTGGGAGCGTTTATGTAACGCGTAGCGGCGAGCGGGCTGCGAGTTGCGGCAGTGATCTGCCGACCGCCGGTGCAGCATGGACCGGCCGAGCGGCACCGCGCAGTCCACACCACACTCCGGCTTCGGCGCTTTCTGCAACGCGATCTCAGAAACCATCTCGGTACGTACCGTACCCGCCCGTACGTACCGTCACCCATCAAACCCAAAAGCCAAAACAGATTTTGGAACGCGCACTAATCAACCGATCCACCTAATTGAACACGATCTATTTACGCACGTGCTCATCGAGGTTATAAACTAGGTTTTGTGACAGGAGTTACGGAATTCGTACGGGAATAAAAAAATATAAACAAGTTATTATTAGCTGGTTCAGTCCGGGTCGCACGGTCGTGATTTGTCCGATGCCTGTGATAGAAATACCCGCGCAATAAGTGAACACGACGTACAAAGCTGCGACACTCGCGCGTTGACCATCCGCCAGGTCACCACGACCACGCGACATCTTCCACACTTCTGCAGCACCGTCACCGTCACCCGGGATCGTCTATCATAGGTACAGGAACCGTTCTAACTCTAGATAAATATAGCGATTGTGTTAAAATGTGTAACGGAAGTGCTCTTTTCAAAAAACTTTGAAAATAGTGATGTCTAAAACAAGATAAATTGGGTTGTTAAACATTCATCTGCTATGTCACGTTGTAATGTTTATTTCAATTAACGGATATATTTTAAATAGTTTGCTAATTAACATATGAATAAAAGTAATAACCATAAATGAACTAAACGTTTGTAGTTTTTTAAGATAATGATTAAGTATTTTTGATCACGTATCATAAAATCAATCAAATCAAAGTAGACGAAATTGGAAATTTTTACGCGTTCCATAGTTATATTTACCTTTATATAGTTATTTTTTTAAATATTTACTTATACATTTTTTATTATTATTATTATATTGTTTAATAACTAAAAGGTTTTGATACTAATTATTATATAGATAAGTGACAAACTATTAGAAGCTTACCGAAAATTATAAAATAGAGCAAACTTTTTCTCGATATTCTATTTTTAAATTTAATTTATCGAATGATAAAAATTGGGGTCGAGCGTAGTCGGTGTCCGACTCTGCGCATGGGTTCGATTTCCGAGTAGCGTCACTTGTTTTATGTTTTGTTTTCAGCTAATTAAAAACATATTGTTGCCTGGGATTGAATTATTGCCCGATATGCCATCTGTCACATCATGGGACCTAATATCGTCGGCTAATCGTGTGTTCATACTATGTACTTCTATTCCGAAACTTTCTTTCTTACTTACGATATGGGCGAGTTATCGAATAAAAAAAATATACCTAAATATTCCTTTTAATTTTCTTTTTAGAAAAACTTTCCAATCTTTTTCAATTTGTTTATAAAGCAGATAATAACATTATACAAGTTGCCTAACGATGTTTCAACGGATTAAACTTAGAAAAACGTGATGAATATTTTATTTTTAATTTGTTCGCTTGGAAAATATCAACGCATGATAAATGTTTTTATCGGTAGTAAAAAAATGTTTTAGCACGTTTTCTGTACACACAGACAGAAGCAAACTAATAGTCACGGAATGTCTACGGAATATTGGATAATTTTTCAAATATTTCAAAGGTTTGTGATAAAATAAATTCTTTAGTTGGATTCTTTAGATAAAGTGAATTCTGAATAATATGTTTGCGGAGTGACTCTCGCGGATCGCATTTATAAAAGTGAGTTCAAAGAAAGAGTGGAATTGAAAGAAAGTGTCGGTGAAAAATGAGAAAGGGCATGCTCGGATGGTTCGGTCATGAAAGAATGAAAGATGACAGATTGATAAAGCAGATATACAATGAGAAAGTGGATAAATAAAGGTACCCGGGAGATCTAGGTTGACATTCCACGACCAAATAGCTCACGTATTATCCGAGGGTGGTGTGACTCCGCAACCGGCGTGTTTGTGTGAGGATAATCATCGTCTGTTATCTAATAAATAAAAAATGGGCACATCTAAAGATGACACCTTAAAAAAATCAAAGTCTATTTTTATCAGTTTTACTGCGTTTAGTATCTTCACTCCTATTATCCCCGAAGAGGTAGGCAGAGATCTGCTAGTATATACACTATTATATTAATTAATAATAATAAGCATATGATAATAGATATCATTAAGGTAATGTTACGAGATTAGGACGAAGTCGAGGGTTAAATCTAATAAGTTATAAGTCCTAGCTCCCAAGTGATTAAAGTCTAGACGCGACAGAACCACACACACTGTAATTAACAATCAAAACACTTAATGTCCAGAGTGGTTTAATTGAAGAATTGCCTCACAATTGCTAATGTGTGTTCCTGAGTTGATAAATGTGTATTTATTCCGACTGACACACGACTGTAGAGGTCAATTTTATTTGCAACAAGCGAAATAGTATTTAAACATAAAATACATCGTAACACCCACATCCCTGAAAGGGTAGGCTGAGGTGCAGATGCACCCACAATTAGCCAATGATTTCTAATCCAAAGCACAAATCCAATCACAGGCAATATTATGTTTCTCAGATAAAGTATTTACATTCTCACAGGGCCGGCCGTCCCTCTCTGAACAAACCGACCTGCGCAGTTTGTTTATACGTGAAAATAACTTTGCTTTTCTTTTTACGAATATTACATCGATGGAAGAATATCAAATTTGGCACAGATTATATATCTAAAGGTGGGAGAAAGATAAAGCTTGTCTTATATATCAATTTTCATTATATAAAGATATCATTACATACACTTATGTAAATGAGCGTAGGGAAATATGGTATGATAAAAATTCCGGGACCAAATGAATGCTTTCACAGTCACACCGCTTGCGAAGAGTGGGTACAATAAAGAGTTTGCGGAACATTTCCCTTTGCACAAGCTACGTTTTACTAAAATTAAACAACTTGAGCGTACATCCATCAAAATATAGTTATATTTACCAGAATCAGGTGTTACTTTACGGAAATCGATATGTAAAGAAAAATGAAATTATTACTTTGCAAACTCCCGCCAAATACAAAAAAAAAGAGAAAATGAAAAAAAAAGTATTATTGTTGTATTTAACAAAATAAAAGTTTATATATCGGTAGCGTTTGTCATAACTTCATAAGCCATCAGAAGGTATAGTTCCCGCCAAAATTACTTATCCACAGACGTGTTTTAGGGTACCGTATTTAAAGGATAAAAACGAGACTCTAAGCCTTCACAAACAAAAATTCGACTGACAGTTCAAATTTTCACAAATGATTTATTTATGTTGCTGCTATAATAACAAACACTAAAATACCTAATAATTTTCCCCGTGTTGGTCCGGGTCCTCTGTGTTGAATAGACCAACAGCTGCCTTCCTATAAGGCAGCTCGTAAGAGGCGAACATAGGTTAATTGGGTCACTACCAATATGACCACTGGTGGTAGAGTGCTTTACAGCAACTCGCCCGGCTAGGGATCCACCCCACCGCCTTACCTATTCCTGCCGCCATAATGACATCGTTGTGTTCTGGTCATGAGGGTAGGGTAGCCGGTAGACTTGCACATAAGGTCTAACCACAGGGAAGCGGCGCACCAACAGTATCTATGGTGTCTATAGGCGACGGTTGTCTCTTACGATCAGGAGACCCGTGCGCTTGTTCACTGTCTTATACCATAAAAAAAGTAAATAGTTAAAGGGGGAGCCCCTTTAACTATTTACTAGCCATACAATGAACGACCTGACTCGACTAATAGATGTCGCTATGGCCTATGCGTATGTAGATTGCGGTACATATTTAGACTATTTATA
>DVZL01008110.1:0-10414 GCA_018236625.1 Lasaia peninsularis
CATGAACTCTTCATAACTTAGAATTATTTCCTAGTTTTTAGCTGTACAAGAAATAAAAGCGTGTTTTTAGTTTTTTTTAAACTATTTTTTATTTAATAATAATGCCTCCTCCACATTATTATGTTTTTTATTTCAATAGATATCCACCCTAATGGTAATATTTGACCACCTCGTTTGCCGAGGGGTTAGAGTTCATACCTTACTCCATTGACTAACCGCGACGCTCGGGTTCGATTCCTTACGGGGACATTTGTGTAATGAAAATAGATGTCTTTATTTCCGGCTCTGGGTGCTTATTAAATTTATTCTATACCAGCTGTCCGCTCGCGGCTTCGCCCGCGTGATTTATTTTAATAATTCAGACAACTTTCAAAGGGCAGATATTTTTCCGACTTATAATACTAATCGCGTAAAAACATACTCTCTTTTTAATGTTGTCAGTTAAAAAGTAGCTTATGTCCTTCCTCAAGGTCTACTCTATCTCTGTACAAAATTCCATCGAAATCGGTTCAGTGGTATAAGTGTGAAAGCATAACATACAGACAGACAGACAGACAGAGTTACTTTCGCATTTATAATATTAGTACGGATATATATAAGATACATATCTATGTAAATATTATATAATATTGTTGTCAAACACCCATAACACAAACCTATAATTTGCTTACTTTAGGGTAAGATCAATTTGTGTAATTTGTTCAATAATATTTATTTATTTTTTTATTATAACTATTAAAAAGTGCATATTTGAATATCTATTGTTCTGTCTAGAAATTCTGTTAAAATCGTAATATTCCTTTTTATGGATTAAAAATAAAATAAATTGGTTTTAGGGTTCCGCACCAAATAGTAAAAAAACGGAACCCCATTACGTTGTCCGTCTGTTATCAGCAAGTATCTCGTAAAGCGCAAGTTTCGCTAATCGGGAATCGAACCCGAGATCTCGTGCATGAAATTCGAATTATACGCTCTACACAAAGGTGATAAAACTATGCTTAAACCCTTTTAATATTACACTTTCTTTATTTTTATAGCTATGAAATCATAGGCCCAAGTACCTTGGCTAATCGTGGGTGTTCTAGTATATCTACTGGACTTTCGGGTCGTAGATATACTAGCACCTCTGCCTACCTCCTCGGGGATAATAGGTGTGAAGGTACTTTTTATAACTATGTAAAATAAAATTGTATGTTTATTGTATATAATATCTTCAAAGTACCAATTAATAAAATATTACCTAATCTCTGCTATATTATGTTACAAAGCTTACTTAGCCTTTATAATTGATTAATTTATAATTAATTGTGGTTACATAGCCATTCACATCTAATTGGATATAGTCAGATTTGGATAATCCTAATCTGCTATCGGATATTGTAATAGGATAATTTTATCCAAGCCATCATAGATAACAATAACCTTATCATAGAAATATTTGTGGAGTAACCGCATTTGTAATAGTGACATCAGAGAGAGAGAGTGGGATTGGAAGAAAGTGTCGGGAGTAAAAATAAGAAAGAGCTCCGATGGTTCGGTCATGTAGAAAGAATGAAAGAATAAAGATTGACAAAACAGATATTCAGTGTAATTGTGGATGGCTGTAGGTACCTATTCGGGGACACCTCGGTTGATATTCCACAACTCAGGCTCGCGTATTATCTGAAGGTGGTGACGAGAGTCTCCGAAACCAGCCGGCGTGTATGCATAAAGAGAGGGATGAATGTGGAAGAAGCTAGACAGGTACAGGTAGATCGTGACATTTGGTACTCAATAGGCTCAGCTTACTCCGCAAGGAACTTGATGTGAAGACATGAGTGCTGTGTAGCAACTCGCACGGGTAGGACTCCACCGCCTTACCTATTCCTACCGCCATAATGACAATGTCGTGTTCCGGTCCGAAGGGTAAGGTAACACCCCGGTCACAGGATAGCGAAGCACCTACAACATCTATGGTGTTTATAGACCACGGTATTTATTCATAAAAAAGTATGTACTACCTCTGCCTACCCATTCAGGGATATGGACGTGACGATATTTTTTATTATATTTTGAAATGAAGTGAAATGAAATGACAATTATTTATTTGCCGAATATGTGTGTTAAAAAGTTGTTACAAAAGTTTTAAATAATTATACCAACATATTGTACCACATTGTGGTATGCAAATATAGGTATATTATTTTAACACACAAGTTATATTTATTTAATTATTAATTGTAAAAACTATATATCACATATATAGTTATTTCAATTCTGTCTACCACAAACTACCACCGTTTCCACACCTAATCAATCAGGAGAAGAAACAGCGAAACAAACTCCCCGGCAACCAGATTAAAGCCTCACTACTTTGTATTACAATCATTTCTAAACCTAGCTAAGCAAAATAAAAAACCATGACTTCTTTAATCAGATTTAAACTACCTATATCAATGTTAATCAGATGTATTTATTACTTAATCCTATTTTCAAAGTAATAATTTATGCTATAATAAGTTTTTTCTAACAGTAAGCCAAACACCTTCTTTACCACTATTTTTTAAAGTGATTTATTATTATTTTACTATGAGAATAATAAATAACGGTAGAACCTCCTCCAACCTGAACTAAAACGCTCGACCCATGTTTTGGCATATTTCCTTGAAATTTAAAACTTGAATAACTGTTCCACTTTTCATAACTTTTAACGATTTATGATTCCCAGCGTGATTTATGGAAGTTTTAACGGCGCCTTCAGCGGACAACAATATTCAGGAGTCAAACTTCAAGTTCCTTTTATTCTCATTAAAATAAACTCGGCAAATTATTTTTCCTATTACAATACAGTGGATTTTTTTTGCTGGGTTGATAAACAAAATGTAGGATCTTTTTTAACATGATACGTCATAAAAGTTACTCTGTATGCTAATTAAAAAATAAAAAATAAAAAAATCACTCACCAGTATATATGTTTGCTTTTCTTCTGTTATCCGAACGTCATGCGTGGACCGAATGGCTTGGATTATCGAGGTACACGTCGAACCAAGGTTTTTATTGAGATGATCGAAAAGCGAATTCATAGGAACCGCGCTGATCGTAGTATCGTAACAATAATATTATGTGAATTAACCACGAGGCTGGGGTTCCATTCCTGACGGGGACAGGCATTTGTGTGACATCTCTGTATTTCTGGATCTGAGTGACTTTTGAATTTATCCTTGTGTCTATTTAAGTATTTCTATGCATTAGTGTTGTTGTGCTAGACAAATTTAAGGTACGAAATCTAAACATAGATGTAAATATACATCTCTAATATTTCACAAAATAAATCAAGTTGAATAGAAGGTTGCAAAGAAGAGAATAAATTTGATTTTCAACCAACAATAAAGATGAAAGGAAAATATTGTCAATCATCGATCAATCTCATTTGAAGTTACTTTGATACGAAACGACATGTGGTACGCGTAATATTACTGTAATATGAACAGTGAAACAAAAAACGGCCAAGTCCAAGTCGGACTCGTTCATGAAGAGTTCCGTACCATCTATAAAGCGGGGAACATCCTTTAAATACTTATTTTATTGTTTTTAGTATTTGATGTTACAACAGCAACTGAAACATGTGAACAATTGATTCTAGCTGTTACGGTTTATTAGATACAACCTGGTAACAGACTGCAGAGTGGAATCTTAGTAAGAGGGTTCCGTTTTAAGCCTTCGAGTATGGTACCTTAAAAATTAACATGCTTGTTATGTCTCGTTGATTGAGAAGTTAACATACAAACCTAGTAGGTGCCGCCGCTCGAAAAGGCTCGGATTTGATTCCCGAGGATTATCATTCGTGTGGTGAACATTTTAGAAGACAAACGTCTAAAGTAACTAATGATGTTTTGCCAAACTAAAAAGTAAATGTATTTACATACTATCACTAGATAGTATAAGACAAAGTCGCATTCTCTGTCCTTATATCCCTATGTATGCTTAAATCCTTAAAACTACGCAACGGATTTTGATGTGGTTTTCTTTAATAGATAGAATGATTAACATGTATAGTATACCTGTGCGAAGCCGGGGCGGGTCGCTAGTTGATATATAAAATAATATTATTAGCTATTCGTATTGCATATAATTATCTGCCTTTCTTTTAGAGGATACAAGCTTGATAATATTTATTTGTTTGTTCTTCCAAATGCAACAAATATAAGTAATAACAGGAATATATAAGACGGGTATCTTCTTCAATAAATACAATCTTCTTCAAAAAAAAAATTAAATCGAAGGTACTTCTTAGATAGAAGTACCTTTGATAGATTTTTCAAGATTCACGAATCTAAAAGAAATTAAAATCTGTAGTTAGCTATTTATATTTGGTACATACGAGTATACTTAGTGTTTCAATACTCAAAATAAATATAAAACAAAACATTACTTAAGAAATTGATCGGATCAAGTATTACTTTGCGGATATCTATATTAAATTAAAATTAAAATTAAATTATTTTGTAAACTCCCGCCAAAATATTAGTAGGTATAGTGCAATAGATAACAATATACACAAATTAAAAAAATATGAAAAAAATAAAACAATCAAAATCATTTAATAACGAGAAAATAAATATAAGCCCTGTAAATATGCTACTCAATGAAATAAATCCAAATATGTACATAAAATCAATCAAATAATCCAATACTCGTAATAGACTGTGTTATGACCTATACCTAACCTTAAACGTTTGACATTGCCGATGGCCTTATCGAGGGCGTTCTATGTCCTCAACTATTGATAATATAAATTCAATTTATTTATACTTAGCACACTCATGTTTGACATTGCTATCGACCAAATCTAACGTTTTACGTCCTCAACTAATGAAAATATAAATTTCAATTTCTTTGTAATTTTTACACTCATGTTTGACATTTCTAACGGCCACATCAAGGGCGTTTTATGCCCTTAACTAATGAGAATATACATTTCAATTTATTTCTTGTCACATTGATGTATTACATTACTGTCAACAACATCAAGGGCGCTTTATGCCCTTAAATAATGAGTATAATATAAATTTCAGTTGTATAATTGACATACTCACGTTGACATTGCTATCGACCATATCAAGGGCTTTTTACGCCCTTGACATTACATATTATTAAGAATATTATTTTATTTTCATTTTTATACATTCATGTTTGACGTTGTCATTGGCCTCATCTAGGGCGTTTTATGGCCCTAACTAATGAGAATATACAATGCAATTTATTTATTTTAACATTGACATTTGATATTACTTTTAGCCCTATTAAGGGTGTCCTATGCCCCTAACTAATGAGAATATATAATCTTCACATTCATATTTAACATTGTTATTGACCATATCACGGGCGTTGACGCCCTTAACAAATGAGTTTATAAATTTCAATTTATTTTTACTTTTTTCACACTATTTGATATTAATATCAACTAGGTAAGGGCGTGAAATGCCCATATTAATATGGTTACTAAAGAATTCGAATATCTGCATAAAATAGACAACATGGAGAAAGAGAAATATACAATCATTGATAGTGTGCGGTTTCTGCCTGATTGAGTTATAAAATAGTATTCCTACTCCATGCTGCTAAGTTGTTGATAAGCAAGAACTAAGTTTTGATTGTTTCCTATCCCTACTTGATTAAAGTTAAATAAATATTGTCACACCAATATTCTCAATAGGGTAGGCAGAGGTTGTTAATGCTACACTAATCTAATACACTACGCTTACGATAAGCTTACCAAAGCATTTAAAAACTTTTCCTTACTTTGTTATCTCTATGTTTATTTTCCAAATCTGCGAAAAGCTCGTATAATGTATTCAAACATTAATCCTTTAAAACATCAACTTGTTGTGTTTGTTAAAATATTATGGAAATCACTATGCAGATTAAGTCCATATTTCAGGCTTTCGGGGTATTATCTAATCTTAAAACGAGGCTAATATACCTAATATACATAATAAGTGATGTATTTATTTTATACAATAAGACAGTGAATAAATACACGGTTCCGTGATGGTCAGTGACAGCTGTAGCTTTTAGTCACTATAGATGTTGCAGGTACGTCGTTGTTCTGTGCTCTCTAGGCTGATAGGCCTGATGTGCAAGTCTATCAGCTACCCTACCCTCCGGATTTATATGTCTGAATAGGTAAGGTGATGGATCCCCAACAGGGAGAATTGCTGTACAGTATTCCACCAGCAGTGTTCTTGTTGTCAATAACCCAGTTGACCTATGCTCATCTCTTACGAACTGCCTGATGAGAAGTCAGATGGTCTATTCTACACTAAGGAGCCGGTTAGTCGAAAAATGTTGAATCTTAATCTTTACATCTTTGTAATAACATTGGAGTGTCTGTATGTAATATTAAAATAACCACTTTTCACTTAATGCACATGCACGTTTACAAGATACGTGTACCAAAATAACATTTTTAAGAATATTGTCTGTTTGTTTGTACCCACTAATCTTTGAAACAGCTAAAAAAATTTTAACGGGACTTTCATTGTTAGACACCTGATTTAATAAGGAATAGCTAAGCTATTTTTATTTTAGATTTTAATAAAAAATGAAAGTGACGGGCATAGGTAGTAGTATATACAATAATAACTTCCTTAATAGACAAGTTTGAAGTATGAAAGCTAAGACATTGGAAAATACTTAATCTTGTTATTAGAAGATTGAACAATTCCGTGAAAACTGCAAATGATTGTACAGTTTACACTGTGTGTGTTAAATAAATATGATTAAGTAGCTGTTGCCTGCGGCTTTGCCATTGTATAACACCCAAATTGAATCTAAGTAATTGCGAATATATCACACGATTTCGTCGCGGGCTATGACCGCGCTCTGCGTACACCGTAAGCCGCGTGCCGCGTTCAACAATACCTACTTAAAATAATTTGGTAAGTAAGGTAAATAAGTGCGTATATTTTAATATCGCGATATTTCAGAATCTGTTTATCAAATTAATGTGCTGTAAGGAGCAAAGTTTATCTCCGTAAAATTATCTTGGTGATGAAATAACTTTTTATCGTAAGGATCAATATACTTGTGTAGTAATCATTCTCAAAACGCACCTTATAATTTTAAATTAAAAAAAAATTATATATAAAATAACTTATAGTTACTTAATTATAGAAGTTAGAGGTACCTATTATGTTGCGGATTTTTTTATGCATCTACTAAAAACCTAATTTTTGTGAGATTTTCAGTGCCACTTTTTTTTTCTAGGAAAACTAATTTATTACCAATCAAATATATGGCTATAATAATCTCAGATAATGTAGCTTTTTAACAGTAAAAGAATTTTGGAAATCGGTTTGGTAGCTTAAAATTTTACCCGCCTCAAACATACAAACACTCAAACACTTACCTCTTCATAATATTAGTATAGATTAAGCATTAAGCATTCACAATAAGTTATTATTATTGTAATGATGATTGGCATTAATTATAATCAAATAATTATAAATATTAAATGTGTGTTGGTTATAATTTCAATGCTATTTGGTTTGACATTGATTAATTTTCAGGTACCAGAGTCGCCAAAATTATTCCGATAGCAAATCTTTGTTGATTATTATGCAAAATAGTCGTCTAAAAACCAATTTGCAAGTTGCCAGACGTTAACGGGTTTAACCGTTAGATTGTTATGAAACATCTTTTTTTTAACCGAAGTATAAAAATTGATATTTTTGTCCCGAAAATTTTTTTTAGATTTTTTTGGGTAATTTTAAACGAAATAATCACTCTTGTAATTTTTCTCTAAAATGTACCGTTTTTGACAAAAAAAAAATTTCATGTTGAAAAAAATTGTGAAAATGACCATTGTTAGGTGACAATAAACACCATAGATGTTGTAGGTGCATCGTTGTTTTATGGTTCGGGTGTTAGGCCTGATGATGATGTCTAATGATTACTTTAGAAAAAACGACATTATCATTTGGCGGTATGAATAGGTAGGGCGGTGGATCACTACTCGGGCGAATTGCTGCACAGCGCTCTACCACCAGTGGTCTTGTTGGAAGTAACTTTGATAACCTTCGGTTTATCTGAAATAGACTTCAATTGGATTTGTGTTCGATATGGCGACAGATTTACTACCTGTCAAAAGGGACCTAATATTATCAGTTAATCGTGGGTGCATATGTACATCTGCCTACCGATCCAGGTATACCTATCTGCGTGGTGACCTTTATTTATCTATTCATACACTCATGGTAAGATGCGTATTTGTGTACTCGAATTTAATCTAGGACGAAGAAAACTTGACTTATTAATTTAATACATGTGAATCAGGCTTAATGGAAAAATGTTTTATAATGTTGCCCCCGGGCGAAGCCGCTGGTGTATTTTCATGAAAGTACGTTAAATGTCTATATTAATTTTTGATTCTAACAATTAGTATATAATGTGCGATCATTATCATCGGAGGAATGGAGTTCAATTATTCCGTTATTAACACTCATAAAAGAGAATTGTTAATTCAATTATTATGTTCGTTCTCATTAATGAATGAATACAAAACCCTATTTTAATGAGTTTGTACTATTCATGAAAAGCCTCGGTGTCCGAGTGGTACACGCTTCAGAAAGCCGTTTGTTTTTCTACCTTGAGTACATTTTGTGCCCAATATGGCGACGGACTTCCCACCTATCACATAAACCTAATATCATTGGCTAATCGTAGGTGCATATGTACCTCCTACCCTTTCGGGAATGACGTGATGATATTATTATTCTTTATGTTCGTTCGCGTTAATTTTTCTTCGTGTTGGTCCTGGTCTTCTGTGTATAATAGACCAACTACCTTCCAACCAGGCAGCTCGTAAGAGTCGAGCATAGATTAACTGGGTCACTACCATCATTACCACTGGGAGTAGAGTGCTGTGCAGCAAATCGCCCGCCTTACTTATTCCTGTCGCCATAATGACATTGTCGTGTTCCGATCCGGAGGATAGGGTAGCCGGAGGGTAGGGTAGACGGAGGGTAGGGTAGGCGGCGGCTAAAATTTGATACTAGAGGTTTTGGGGGGTAAAAAGTTGATCTAGATAGGTCTTATGAGTTAAAAATTTAATCACGTTAGGCCTAGGTCTAATCAAATTGCTAAAATCACGACATCTATTAATACAATTTAGTTAGTAGCACTTGATGTAAAATAGTACCGAGTCCGGTTTCGTAGAGTTACCTACCGTCAGATGTCAATATGTTTAAAGTAGGCGAAAGCTTATTGCACTGACAAAAAAGAATTACCAAGCCAAGCTCGCTCACCGAGGCACTATAAAATTACCACAAACATTTTAAATATCATTTTGAGTGTAAGGCACTAACCGAATGCTTGTTGTTTGTACATATACACCTATTTTTATATACATAAATTATTTTTTAATATTATACAGAAAATTTTGTGTTTGCTTCTATGGATCTTTCATCCGTAACATTAAACCTGAAAATTATATCTTATTATCTGATTTTGATACACAATGGTCAAAAGATTGCAATACTTCAAGGTTTGTAGGATTAAATAACTTTTGATTCGCTGTGAAAATTAATATTGTACGGTATTCTACCGAAATGCCAGACAGCTACGAAAATTCAATCTACAAACTTTCCTACGAAACAAGGGAAATATTTGGCTTCCTAATCAATTATGGAAGCGCTGATATCTTCTTCGATAATCTTAAAATACTTGAGTGGTTAATTCCTATTATTATTTTATTTAGTGAAGTATCTTTACTAAGAACAAATTATTGTTTGCGGCTCCGCCTACGTACGAGTACAAAGTTCTTTTGCCTCCACCTTTGATTAATTTCAACATGTTTATTACACACACATATAAATCTCTTCACGACAGTTCCCTTGCGAGGTAAGCAGAGAGTATCAAGTGCCATTATTTTTCCCCGTGTTGGTCCGGGCCCTCTGTGTAGAATAGACCAACTGCCTTCCTGCCAGGTACATCTTTAGAGGTGAGCCTAGGTTGACTGACTGACTGATACCTTACCTATTTCACGTTACCTATTCCAGTTGCTATACTGACATTTTCATGTTCAGTCCGGAGGGTAGGGTATCTGGTAGACTTGCACGTCATAATTCAACACATCACAGTCAAAACAGTCCGACCACAGGGTGGCGGCGCACCTACAACGTCCATGGTGTCTATAAGTCACGGTTGTCTCATACCATTAGGAGACCCGTGTGCTTGTTAGCTGTCTTATCCCTTAAAAAATTAACCGAATCCGGGTTTCCTTACGATCTTTTGCTACAACGTTAGAGCTTTCAGAAAATGGAGGTGTTCCTCGAAGCGCAACTACTTTCAAGCGCACCTAAAAAAACTAAACCCGCTAATTGCTGAAACGGCTGGATGGTATTTTGACGGGACTTTTACTGGCAGATAGCTG
>DVZL01008111.1:0-10413 GCA_018236625.1 Lasaia peninsularis
TAGCGAACTTTGCCCAGTGCCTTTAACGCACATGTTAGTTCTATTAATTTTGCAATATTCTACTTATGTCTAATATATTACTCCCTGGATCACTTTGTTCATTATAAACTAAAATAGTTGATACATGATTATAGAAACCTTAATTATAAACATGAAAATATTAATTATTACTATAAAACAAGTTTGTCGTTTCTCTTGATAGAATCATTACTAGGTTCCAATGGGAACAGATCACCGTCAAATTAGTTTGAATTCATATATGCGTTTCAGGCACTGATTGTGGTTAGTTAAACGCACATATGCGTTTGAGGCATATAGAAAAGTGCGGCATGTGGCGAAGGTCCTAAAAAAAGGAGTTGCAGTGAATGCGTTAAATGGGTCATAATTACAGCCACTGTTACAGAGATACATTATTTAAAAGTTGATAATAAAAACATTGAAATACAAGATAAAGAGTCTTGCATACATAAATACATATAAAGACACATAACTCTTGCTTGCAGTGAGGTAACAAAATGTTAAATTACTTACTTGATTAGCCGACCTCATGAAAATTAGCGCTATGGGAGCCATGAAGATGTAATGGTACCACTTTACGAAGTTCCTGAAAATAATGTCATTGCAGTAAATTTCTTATTATTTATTTTGACCACCTCCTTGGTCGAACGGTTAGCGTACACGCGTAATGCCACCGACCAACCGCGGTGCTCAGGTTTGATTCTCGACGAGGTCTCTATTTCTTGGTTGGGTGTTTATTAAATTAATTCTGCTAATTATTTAGGTATTACTATGTGTTTGATGACCATTGGTAGAGTGCAGCAACTAGCCTGAGTAGGGATTCACCGCTTTACTTATTCCTGTCGCCATAATAACATTGTCGTGTTCCGGTCCGGGCGGAAGGGTAGCCAGTAGACTTGCACATAAGGGCCGACGACAGGACCGTGACGCACCTACATCTCTTATTATTAGGAGACCCGTGTGCTTGTTCACCGTCCTTTTCCATAAAAAGCAGTACCAATTGCGTTCATAAACTTCCAACTAATCTCATTCAAATCGGTTAAGTCATAGAGTTCCGTACCCAAAATGAAATAAAAAGACCTTATTAGCCTAGACAGCAGTCTTAACTCTGCTGTCTAGGCTATATCTCAAGAACCACGATAGCTAAACTGTTGAACTTTTCACAGATTATGTATCTCTGTTCCTGTTGTAACAACAAACACCTGGGCGACTATGCTTGACTCTGAAGTTCTTTTTTGTCAGTACAGTAAGCTGTCGCTTAGTTAAAAATATTGCCATCTAATGGAAAGTCCACGAAACCGGAGCCGGTACTATTTCACACCAAGTGTTACCGACAGAGTTGTATAGATGTCGTGACTTTTGCAATTTTATAAGACCTAGACCTATTTAGATCAATTTTTAAAACTCCCAAAGCCCGTAGGTAAGTATCAAATTTCAGCGAAATCGTTAGAGCTGCTTCCGAGATTGCCGGTATTAAATACATATACAAGGATTGCTCGTTTAAAAGTATTCGATACTCAAATATTTTATTCCATTTTTAGACCCGTTTCACATACAACGAGATTTTTTTGCCGTTTCGAAAGATAATGGCACGAAACACTTTGTGTGTGCGCCGATGTTTTGTTTTTGACATTATTAAAAATAAATATTATTATTTAACATATAATTACGTTTAGTTTGTTTCAATATACTTAATTAACATAATTTCCCCATACTTAGTCGTACATATAATTATAACTACTGGTTTAAATTACAAATAAAACTTGGACATAATATGTATTATCCGTACTAATATTATAAATGCGAAAGTAACTCTGTCTGTCTGTTACGTTTCACAGCTAAACCACAGAGCCGATTTTAATGAAATTTAGTACGGAGATAGAGTTGACCTTGAGGGGAGGACGTAGGCTGGTTTTTAACCAGCTAAATTAAAATGGGGGTATTTTTTACGCAATGAGTATTAAATAAGACGAAAAATGTCTGTCTGCCCTTTGAATACGTCAAGCGAAGGAATACGTAAAGCGTTGGGTCTCTACCCGGACGCGATACTGCGCAGTACTCTAGTGCCAAAATAATATGGTTATTTAAACTATTACATTAAACAAAAACGCAACTTTGAATTTTGATCTCGTGACATCATGAAATGGACATTGTTCAAAAGCATTGTTTTATAAAAAAGGATTTAAAAAAAAATCTTGATAGAATCAAGTAATAAGTAATAATGCAGACGGAATTTAAATAGCATATTGTTATAGTTAATAATTAATTTGTAGTGCGAACAGCTTTAAAGACGTCCGCGTATTACGTAACTTGCAGTTTATAACATACCAGCTGAACCCGAGATTTCATCCGCATTTTAATTATTTTGTTGTCGTATAATCTATACAAATAAATGAAATTGAAGTGTCTGAATGTAATATTAAATTAAACTGTTTTTACTACCAAAACAGTATGTTTTAAAATTTTTGTATGTCTGTATGTTTGTACCCGCAAATCTGTAAAAAGGCTTGATCGATTTTTACTTGACTTTTACTGATAGACAGTTGATGTAATAATAATTAATAGCGTAGGTTACTTTTATTTTAGACATGCATTAAAAAAATAAAAACGAGGACAAAATCGTCGGCGCAGCAAGGTTTAAATAATATTGTGAATTACTCCTTATAACATTAGCTGTAAATGTATAAACAGTAGTGTATACATATACCAAAAAACACATAGTACATAATATATAGTATATACAATAGGCAATATGCATGTGATTTAGATTGGGCCTAAAAATAACGTGTAATCTTTATTACTGAAAATATTTTAGCCAACATTTAGTTTTTATTAATAAAATTAATTCTTTAAAAGTAGGCAGTTTTTTTGAAAATCCCTCGCAAATTTCGAAAACGCAACACCTTTCTCGAGACGAAACGTGACGTCACTGTTTACTGTTTACGCCATGCCAATTTTTTTGCATCTTTGCGTATAATATAAAAATTTTCGCACATAGGGACCATACAATATTTAAAATTTATTAAGTGAAGTGTAATAATATTTCACTTAATTTCATTTCGGTGACAAGTTATTGTTCTCACTTCTTAGTGGACGGTGACGTCATAAATAAGTGCGCTAAAATAGCGGTATTTAAATCATCCTAAAATTATGATGATAGTTTGAATAATTTTTTTAGCTTATTCATTACTATTTTACAAGTGTTATATTTTTTCAGTTATATAATTACTTGAAGTGTTGTTAAAAAAAACATGTATATTCCTTATTAGTAGAAAGCGATTCTTTTAATTTGTTTCGTATTTTTGAAATTTTTAGAGACCATTTTCCACAGTGACGTATTTTTTTTTTACTATAGGAAAATATTGATTTCAACCAAAAATAAACCTACCAATTTTTTTTAAGATAGTTAATTTTTTGAAGAGTTAATTTTTTATTGAAAATTTGGGTGCTTTTTAGGATAATAAATCAAATTGAATGAAAACGTAAATTTTTAAATTCCAATAAATTATGTTTTCGTAAAAAAGTTTTTATGTAAATATAATTTCAACTCATGTCATAGAAAAAACTTTCTTTTGTAAAAAACAAATTGAATATTATAAGTAACATGGCAGCGTTAACAAACCTAATTACATCAAATCTTAGATAATGTCTAAGTAACAAAAACATGAATCTATGAGTCATAATTTTTGTGATTATTATCTAGGGACTAAATGTATTTATAATAGAGTTCAAGGGCAAGTTATGTCAAGGGACTTAAGGGCGTTAAAAAGTTTTTTATCCGTCACGCTTATATTCCTAAGGGAGTAAACAGAAGTACATACTTTTACAGTATACACTTATTAGCAAATTTAAAATAACTCATAGAACCTATTACCCTATCCCGTAATAGACAAGAGGACCTCATGCGTCAAAGCTAGACACCGCCTAAGCTCGACCATAGAGGCGACAAAAAAACAAAGAGTATCACAAGTTCATTTGAGATTGCATCGATAATTTATAGTTAGTATACATTAGATCAAAGGTTGGACCAACATGTACAATTCCTATGGTCATTGTTCAAACTGTCAACATAACACCCATTGTATGTGATTACATTGGTCACAAGTTTGTACCATTTATACCCTTTTTGGGATATGGAAAACGTTTCAAACACTAGATTTTTAAATATTACAATAAAATATGACAAAATAAGTTTAGGAATTTAACCATAAAAGCCTAGCAAATAGACTCTCATAACTATCATTTTTTTTAGACATGCCGTGTGTGTGTGTGCAATATGAATGCCTATGACTACTCTAACCATTCCAGCTTCCTCCAGGTCAGGAATTATACTGTTTGTATGAATGATCAATACTCTATTATGATACATACCTGAACAAATTGGTGTAACAAAAGCTAGGGCAACAAGCATTAACATCTACTCCATATTCTCTTAGATTTGCAGATAAAGCCCTCGCAAAGTAGACGTTCATAAGTTTTGTGTTACAATAACCCGGGTTGTGTCGGACATTCTTTCCTTTTTTGGCCTCTTCAATTTCATGCCTTAAGTTTAGGTCGTCAAAGTCTAATTTTCCCTTTTCATGAAGAGTGGATGAGACAACTATGACTCTGCAATTGAAAAATTTATTAACAATACTGAATTTGCATACAAAGGGCACTTAAAACATACCTATATTATATATTTCAATACAGTAACATTTCCATCATGATTATACGAACATTAAAAGATTATACAAAATCTTTGATGTCCCAAATTCTTAGGCTAAGCATAAAAAAGTGCCGTTGGAGTTTTAGCATTAACATTATCAGTTTTTAAGTTATTTAGATGAGGTTCCGATACAACAAGAGTGATTTATTTTGGATGATACATCTCGATCTCTTGACATATAATAAAACTGTAGCAGAGTCAATTAATAAATTATACATATTTAAAAAAGTCTTATAACCCATTTTTTGCTTTTTAGAATCTGTCTGTCAGTCTGTACCATGGCTGCAATTCACTCTTAGACTATTGAACCAATTGTCAAAATTTAGTAATTTTATATTCCTAGGTAGGCTAGAAATAGGTGTTCATGGGAGAGGGGATAAAACCAATATACAGATTTGGCTACAATTAGCTGTTAATAATTGCACATACTGTTTTTTTATTCTGTTTTGTATGGCAGAAAGTGGTAACTTACCCTTACAGGATAAAATATAACCAGCAGGACATAACTAAAATAATAAACTGTCACAGGTGCAGCTGGTATAAAATTTAACAGGTAGATAACAGATTTGTATGTATTAAGTGCTTTTTTTCTATGTACTTTCTTTATAGATATACTTTCTTTATAGATGGAGTAGAGTGCAATTGCGTCTCCCCTTAAATGCAAAAATGATGTACCAAATACTTTTTCTTACCGACTAGGTGAAGCTCTTTTTAAATGATCCAACAATAGACTTGTAAGATAAAAGTGTCCTAAGTGGTTCACTCCAAGATGTATTTCAAATCCCTCCTTAGTCTTCTGGTCTAATTTCAGTGGGACAACCACACCAGCATTGTTTATAAGGACATCAATCTTGTTGAAACCAGCTTTTACAACTTCCACAAACTTTTCAATAGATTCAAAAGACGCCAGATCCAATTGAATTGGAATCTAAAAAAAATAAAAGTGACTGATCTCTATCATGCACAACACCCCAAAAAAGGTTTCCAGATAGGTAGCTAACATTTTAGTTAGTTAAAAAATACAGAAAATCTACCCAACTTATTCTCACTCAAGAACATGACATCAATGATTGTCTTTCCTAGATAATACTGCAGTTTTAATTAAAAAGGGCACAAATAACATTTTTTTGTAAATCAAGTTATATACATATTCGGAATCAGGGAAAAAGGCCTACCTGCTTATTTTTTTGCATATTCAACATTAACAGAGATAGCATAAGCTTAAAGGGCACAACTGTACCATTTATTATGTACAGCGAAAGGCCACATTGTGAGATATGACTTCTATTTCATCTTCATATCTTTAATATGAAAAGACGTAATTGGCATAAGTCAAATATAAAAGGCTTATATGGCTGTCGGGAATCGAACCCGAGCCTGTCGATTGGCGTCGTTAGGCGCTCACCATTCGACCAACGAGTAAATTTGTAAGTTTCCTACTAATTTTGTTGCCTAATTTTATATTATATCTCTCAAGCGTGAGAGGTACAAAGTGCCATTAGTAATAAGAAATAAATGCCAATTTATGATTGTGATAATAATTTAAATTACTTAGAAGGCTGATTAATACATATTTTTTATAATAATTAATAATTTATATATCTATAAACAGAAGGTTTCTTTTATTTTTTTTGTAAGTTTATTCTGATAAACATTCATTATGTTCCTACTTAACAACCTGTTAAGAATTTTCTATTCAAGGAGTGTTTTGTATCCTTTTTACTAAAAAAATAATTTTATCTACTCTGATACTATTATACAAATTATAAAACTGAAAACAAAATTCTAATGACAAACATTACGTACAGGCCAAAAGAAGTTTCATTACGATACAGGTCTTGTATGGACACCTATATCATAATATAACTTTTTAATCATGATGATACATCTATAAGAAAAGGTTTCGATGAACGAGACTTTTCGCCTTGTTGTCAACATTTGACATTTAAAAAATCTTTTCAATATTTAAACAAATATTGTTTTACGTATTTTAGTATGAGAGTAGATAAAGTAGTATATGACACTGTACATAATTTGGTCTTATTAGCACTTGTGTGATATTATAAAAAAACACAATGGTGATATAAGAACCCCTATTATGCAACAGTATCACAAACTACTATAATTCTATTGATGGTTTCTGTTTTTGAAGATACGGTATCATTATGTTATTTTTCTAAAATAAAAGTTTGATTATCAAATGACTGCCTGATTTGATTCACAAATCACAACAAAACATAATATTCAGTAATCAGCCTATATTACATACCCACATGTACATGTCCACTGTAAGCACACAGGAACATTCACAATAAAATTGTTTTTATTTATCAAAGAGTATAAATATTAGACTGAACTATTGAAACATTGTTTAGAAGTGTTTTTTGAACAAAATTCATCAAATATATTAAACTCGATTTTCTCCACATTTACAAAATGTTAGTTGTGCCCTTTTTAATAAATACAGCAGAATACTACTATGAACTATCTTCCAAACAAGATAAGCAGTCTGATTTTTATCATAAAACTGTTTTGTAGTTTTATCTAAATTCAATTTTTATTTTAGATAATGATGCACTTTTCAACAAAATATAATCATTTGTAGAGGTGTTCCCCCATCCCCTTGTATTGGTCCTTGCCCCTGTGTAGATTAGACCATCTGACTCCTTACCAGGCAGCTTGTAAGAGGCAAGCATGGGTTAACTGGGTCTATTTCAACATCATCAATTGTGGTAGAGTACTGCACAGCAACTCGTCCGTTTACCAATCCACCGCCCTACCTATTTCTGCCAATATAATGACATGGTTGTGTTCTGGTCCAGAGGTTAGGGTAGCCAGTAGTCTTGCACATAAGGTCTAACAGTCTGACCACAAGCAGACCTATAACATGTTTATGGGCCACAGTTGTCTTTTACCATTAGGAGACCCATATGCTTGTTTGCTGTCCAAAATTCCAAAAAAAGTTGTGTTTCCATTCCATTCCATAAAAAAAAGCTTTAAGCATCTGCTTAAATCTCAACTATTATCAACTTAACTTAAGTCTACTAGTTTTTTAAGGGCCAAATCAGCCACACATTATCAGTAGACAATGATACTGGTTCAAAATAAGGTCCATGCCAAATATTTATGAAAAACTAAACTTTCATATTTTAACCATAGGATATTTTTAAAACACTTAATAAAAGTATCAAAATACGTCCATCAATATAATTAACATTACAATATAACTCTTTATGCCATTTAAATTGTTATACAGAACTAAAAGATAAATATTCAATGTAAACAAGTGTAATACAATGATAACAACCAACAAAAGGTCATGACCTTATTGATTCACTTCAAGCTTTAGACCACAATATATTTTACATATGTAGTTATTAAAAATATCTAGTAACACTTACCAGTTCTCCCCCAGTCTCCTCCTTTCTTATTTCAGCAATAGCTGCCTTAGCTTTATCAATATCGCGACACGCAAATATTATTCGCGCCTTGCGTTTAACCAACTTTTTAGCAGTCTCAAATCCAATGCCACTGTTTGCACCAGTAATAAGGATAGTTTTACCTCTTAGACATGTATTACTAGTACATTTTCCCCAATTTCTGGACCTCCATTTACGTATTAGTCCGATTGCTAAAGCAACTGAGATTGGTATAGCTGCGTAAATAACAGTTGATGACACCATCCTTTTATATTTATCAAACTTTGGTGACTTAAGTCTACTATTTCTTTTAGCAACGAAAATAAATGTTACGTTACGTCCGAACTCTAATCGTGTTTAGAACTTTTAAAAATAGTTAACCATTGTAGACTTGTCACATTCAAATCTAAACAATTCATTGTCAAATTTAGCGATGGTCGTTTTTGTAATAACGATTTTTGGCATCGGTGCCAGTATGCGAAAACGGCATCCGATCCCTACATATAGAAAAACGGATGCCGCGGCATCCCATGCGGGCCATACGGTGCGAACATACGAGCGAGAGGCACCCGTGATGAGTCAACTACTCCGTACTCGGAAACGATGCCACGCCGGCATCCGATCCCTACGTATGTTAAAAAATACAAAAACGGATTTCGATGGCATAACAGTCAACATAAGATGCGAGCCGAACATACAAGCGAGGGGCACCAAGTAAGGAGAAACGGCCGCGGCGATGCCACGCCAGCCGCGAGAATGAGATAACGACGTTTGGCTTGCTCGCTCACTCTCGGTATGTTTGGTGATTGTGTGAGGAGAACAGCGAACGTTATAAAAATAATGGCAACAAATTCAAATAGATGGCTCTAAAGTTAACAATTGGTAAATTGCCGTGGCCCGTGGGTCCTTAATCCTTATTCTTCTTAATCTTGTATATTTTATTTATTTATACCGGCGAACACGGAAACGATTTCGCTGAAATTTGATAGGTGGGGGTTTTTTGAAGTAAAAAATTGATATAGATTGGTCTTATGTCTAATTTGTTAGTTGAAAACTTCAGTTTTCTATCTGCCATACAAGAAACGTGAACTTTTTACAACAAACTTGTTTGTCTAATTAGTAACGGCAAAGTTTAGACGTTTGCAATATATAAATAATATTTATTTGAAATTAATTGTACTGATTTTTATAAAAATAAATAAAAAGATGTAAAAAAAGTATCATATATTTACGATGAACCCGACAGGGATTCGAACTCGTGATCTCCAACCGCAAAGCGAACCTTTAAACAGTTACTCTGTTATGTCGTTACAGACAATATTGAAATTACAAATTATACTCGTCAGTATTACCGAAATATTTATTTTTGTCGTTTTTTGTTTTATTAGTACGAAAGTCCGAAACGCACTTAACCGTTTTATTTTTATATAAATTTATAAATTTCAATTGTTTCTTGAAACAATCAAAATGGTACACCTACTTTTGCCAAAAACTCCAGGAATACTTTAACACGAGCTATTCTTGTAGGTACAAGAATAGCTCGTAATTATTTATTTATACTGGTGATCTTGGAAACGGAAATTTAATACCTAGGCGTTTTAGGCTATAAAAATTGATCTAGATAGATCTTATGACTAACGAAGACTGCAGTTTTTATTTAAGAAATAATCGATTTTTGATTGCGTGATTTTGACTATAGGTATTAAAAGTTTTTTTTTATTTCTTTATTGTTTAATAGTATTTTTAAAATTTCCTAATTAGCCAAATTAAAAAGAAAATATGCCCTAGACCTTTGATGAAAGCTCGGTACTCCTATTTACAATTTAAAAATTAGTGAAATTGCGAAAATCACGACATCTATTATCAACTATTATCAACAACTCTGACAGTAGCATTTTGGTGTGAAATAGTCTGGTGTCGACCATGCTAGGGTCTCTTAGAAGAAAATCACTAGATCTAAATTAAGTAGCGCCATCTAGTACTGATGATCAAAACAATTATGTCTTAAGGGTTGACATATATAAAATTACTAAATAAAATTTAAAAAAAAAACAAAGTATATATTTCTAAATATGTACTTTAAAATTATTTTTAAGCCAAGCTAGTATAGCTACACAAACAAAATAATTAACATTAATACATTGATAGGTAATACCCAATTAACACTCGAAATAAAATCGTGGACAATATGATATCATGAGTAATGGCAACTTTTTAAAATATTTGTTTGAACTGTGATTTGCGAAACGACATCATTTTCAAATACTT
>DVZL01008112.1:0-10413 GCA_018236625.1 Lasaia peninsularis
ACAGTGAATATACGAAAATTCGGGCTCGGAGTTCGTATCTTTTAACTGTCAAAAAGATACACAATAGCCCCGCAGGTGAGCTGACGGTCATTGTACTTAGCTTTCATAAATAAAAAAAATTAAAAAGAGGAGTTAAATTTTGTTGAGAGGATCTATTGCAGAACTGAGCAGCACTGTTATTAAAAGAAACAAAAATGTTTAAAATATTTTAATGTTGCGGTGTAATCACTTCCATAAGTTTGTCCCAATGACGACGACCGGGATCATACTTCTGTATGAACTTTTCGTAGTCCTCTGGCATATATTGTTCAGCTGCGTGAAAAAATGTCCAACCAGCGTATTTGTTTTCTTCTGAGCAATCACTACATTCTGTCTCCACTCCATGTTTCATAAATTCTGTAAAAAATAAAGTATTTTTTATAACTGATAACTTAGTATTGTCATCCTGAATCCCCCTGATGAATTGTGAATTAATGGTACCTTCACGCCTGTTATCCCCGAAGGGGTAGGTAGAGGTGTGATAGTATATCTACGAATCGTAAGTCCAGTAGATATACTACAACAGCCACGATTAGCCAAGGTACTAGGGCCCATGATGTGATAGGTAGCAAGCCTATCGCCACTCCGGGCACATTCCGATCTCGGGCAATGTAATACCTACTCAGAATAATCTGAAAAACATTTAAGAAAAGTTGCCCGGTCTGGGACTTGAACCCGGGACCCTTCACCGCTAATGGTCTTAACAGGCGACAACCGTACCGTTGCACCACAAAGGCTCGAAGGTGGAAAATAAGACACCTATTCACTCTTTTCAAGTTTTAGCCCAGAAAAGTTTTAGCCCTGCATCATCAGTTTTTTTGTCCGTCCGTCTGAAACCGCTAATCTTAGAAACGGCTAGTCCGATTTTGACGAGTCTTTCATTGGCAGACAGCTGATATAATAAGGAATGGCTTAGGCTAATTTTATTTTAGAAATGTATAAAATAAAATTATAAAATATGACTTACGTAAATAACTTTTAGATACTTCATCACATGGAGCTCTCTCCAGGTAACAGTCCATGTGAGACTTCAGCACTTCTATGTCTTTATCAGCGTAGTGGAAGTCGTCGTCATGTGTATCGTAGCTTTCAACTAAAATTATAGACGCGAGCAAGAGGAAAATGGTCTTCATCTTGATTTCTGTAAATGTCGATGCACAGTAATAGAATAAGTAAATATTGTTCCAGAAAAAGAGGATCTCCTTGCTTATTTCCGTTTAAGGAGCAGTACTGGACCGCGGAGCGATATAAGGCAAAGTATTATAGCTAAAGCAGACAAACTAATCACTAAAGAAGTTTGGGTTCCGTTGTAGAATAGGCCGATTGTCTTACACCCAGGCAGCTCGTAAGAGGCGAGCGCAGTGTCTATTGTAACCAACACTGTGACATTGACTAGGTGGTAGAGCCTTGCAACGACTCGCCCAGTTTGGTATCACCGCCTTAGATATTTCTGCCACAATAGCATCCGTGCTCGCCATTGTTGTGTTCCAGTTTGGAGGGTAGGGTAGTCGGTAAACTTACTCACTCAAGAGGCTTACCATCCAAGCCTCAGGTTGGCAACGTACCATTTCTAACTTTGATGTCTATAGGCGACGTATATTTCTTACCGTCAGGAAATCCGTCTAAAAAGCAGACGCCTTCTAATATAATAAAAAAAAATTAATTGAGAGAGAAATCTGCCTCTCTTTATCACTCTACTTACAAGTTGCGGGTTTCTTAATAGAGAGAAAGGGAAAGAGAGAGAGACAGATAGGGTATCAGGATAAAAGATGCTACCACCATCGTCTTTCTCTTTCTAACACAGTTTCCGCTTACAGATAGCCATCTCACATACTCTTTGTATAATACATTTAAGTATGAAGCACGCTTATTATTAGCACTAGGGTGAAGTTGTAGCCTAAAACTAGTTGTAGTCTAAATAAATAGCTTTTTAAGAATGTTAGTAACCTTAATGTGATTTAGATATTTTTTCTCGAGAGAGCCTAGTTTCGACACATGTATGTGTACATACGAATACTTGATAGAATTTATAGTAAGAGTTTAATAAAAGACTCCATTACCTTGTTAGGTTTGTTATGTGGACCACTCTTCGCTGTCAAGAGGTTGCAACTAAGATTCAATAATCTCTAAAATAATTAAAAGTTTAAACCAAGTAAAAATACAAATTTAATACTTCCACTGCGACTTGCGGTCACACTGACACGTCTGCGACTTCTAAGCGGTGCGGATTGTTTTTCGTAATAACTTATATGATACCACCTAAACTGAACTAAAAAAAATTATGAAAATCAGTCAAGTGCGAGTCGGACTTGCGCACGAAGGGTACCGTACCATATATATTAACTATAAAAACAGCAAAAAACCGTGTTTTAAATATTATATTAGCATATAATAAGTTGTACCTTGTGCAATACACCTAAGGTTTTTTTTGGCAGGCAACGAACAAGCTCACAGGTCTACTGATGTGTAAGAGACAACCGTGGCCTATAGACACCATAGGCATTGGTGCGTTGCTGTTCTGTGGCTGTTAGGCCTGATGTGTAAGTCTACCGGCTACCTTACGCTCTGGATTAGAACACGACAATGTCATTATGGCGACGGCGGCTTACCCGGGCGAGTTGCTACACAGTATTCTACCACCAGTGTTCATATAAAAAGCTTCAAAAAATAAATAAACATATAATCACCTATATTGAAAAAATACTTATATATTTAGTGTAAAACGCCCAATCTTGTCATTCTCATTTACTTGTATTTACATTTTAATATCTTAAATATGACAAAGCAATTTCTTAAAGAACGTAACAATTATACAGCGTATTTACTTCGTCCTTCATTCATTACTCCCCAATGGTATATGCCCCATACCCAATATCTCTCTTTTTGTTTTCAAAACCATGTTTCATTAGGTGTGCATTTTAAATTTGAAGTTTACTTTACTTTTTATATTCATTTATATTTTTAACTTTAATTAATATCAATCAAACGTTAATTATACATAGTAATACAATAATTACGACGATTTGTTTAACAATATACAACAAATTATGATAATTAAATACAAAGGCTATATTTTAAATATTATAAATAATTAATCTAGGATGCATCATCACGAATGTAACTGATTGACACTACAAATCGCTCGTATACATTTCTTTTGGACCCTAAAGACTCTTCTTTAATTCAACAGAATTTCCCCAAGTATGAATACCATATTGAATCACAAAATAAACATATCCATAATAAGCTAAAAAGAGATACATTTAAGCCTGCAACTTTTCTTATTCATCTAAATACATATACAAATCTGTCAATTTTATTACAAAGATCATTTAGTTTGACAACTTTGTTATGTGCTAACGGAGAACCAAATTTTTATAAATATGGTTCTCCGTTCGAAATCAAATTATGAACTCAACTTCAACGAAAAGAGGGTCTGTTGAGATGTTTATTATGTCAGAAAACCAGATAAAGGAAAGGAACGGCAGATATTACGGGCCGCGGCGAACGGGTTAAATTGTATTTATGACACTATCAAATACATTATTTAAGTTACTGATTCCTCCGTTTTTAAGAAATATAAAAACTGCGAAATCATTAACAGACGAGTCGGTCTTATGAATAAATAAATATATTTACACAACTCACAATATAAAAAACACCGATGTTAAACTTGTAGCATTTGCAATAATATTGTAGTGCTGTAAAGAGAAATTAAGACATTCTTAAGTTATGGCTTGACCCCAAACTAAAATTAATAAAAGAGAAGAATAATAGGTTTGGGCCTGGTTTTCTTTCTTGCAGCGGTAAGATGGTAGCAATTGCTCAGTGTATGTAGGATATGTAGTTTAAAAAACAACAATGTTTCAAACATTTTATTGTTTCGTATTCAACGCTTCTATAAGTTTGTCCCAATGGCGACGATCGGGATCATACTTTTGAACGAACTTTTCGTACTCCTCTGGTAGATATTGTTCAATTGCATGTAAAAATGTCCTACCAGAATGTTTGTTTTCTTCTGTACAATCACTACATGCTGTCTCCACTGCGTGTTTAATAAATTCTGGAAAAAAAAGTAGGTATTTTTATAACTGATGGCTTAGTATAGTGATCCTGAACTAACCTAAACATGGAAGTGAAAAAGTGGTCGAAGGTGAAAGCGCACTAAGGCAGAAAGTTGCAATTTGTGATTATTCAAATACAAAACAAGAACCAAATCTTTGTGTCTGTCTGAAGGAGATATCTGTAGAAACCTGGATAAGTGTAATCAAATTCGAATTAATCTAGAATTGGACCTGATTTTCCTTTTAGGTTGCTGATATCGGATGGTAATCGCTCAGTGGAAAAATTATTACCCCAGTCGAATCCCCTAGCTGAAACCGATATTATCTAATACATATAAAACAAATTAAGGCTAAGATGAAGAAGACGGGTTACCCTGTGTGAATCTCGAGTCATGGTTAAGAAATGGAGCTGGTGAAATTAAATTGTGTAATAGGCATAGTCGGAATTCAGCAATGTCTATTTACCTATCATTATAGAGATGATAGTTTTGTGATGACTTGCCAGAATTGATACCACCACCTTAAGCTTATCTCTAAAGCGTTAATGCGTACCACTATCGTAGGTAGATTTTAGATGTCAGTTTAGTTAAACTTAAACGCAAAATGTGTATGAATACAGAAATATTAGACAGTTCTAATGGAAATTGGAAGAAGTTTCCAAAATCTCGATTTCGGGATACATGATCAATATAGCTTTATAGTACATGCATAACTGATGTATAGGTGTATTCTTATAAATCTGCCTGTTATAACAACACTTACGCAATATGCTTATAGACACTTGATCACATGGACCTTTTTCGAGGTAGCAGTCCATGTGAGACTTCAGCAATTCTATCTCTTTATCAGCATATTGGTAATTATTGTCGTGTATATCGTAGCTTTTCACTAAAATTATAGACACGAACAAGAGGACCAGAGTCTTCATTTCGATGATTTCTGTAAATATCGATGCACTATTAATAATCAAGTAAATATTTCAGAATAATAGGGATCTCCACAAACATCTGATTAAAATATAATCGCCGCATCGCACCTACTCGTCCAGGGAACGATATTCTGGTGAAGCACAATTTTTAAGACAAGACGAATTCATAAAGATGTTATGTTGCCTTCATTTCCGGGGAAAATAAGTTTTGAGCCCCTCCTGGTAGAGTATTATATGATCTGAAATTTTCCTCATTTCGTTGGCCGAGGGATGAAAAATAATATACATAGTCGAACATTTAGATAGAATTTATGGTAAATATATAGTAGTAACTCTCCATTACCTTGTTGGCTTCGTTATGTGGACCACCGTTTACTATGAAGGGGTTGTAACTAAGATTTTATATTATATGCAATCATTTAAAGTTAAAACCGGGAAAAAATATAAATTTAACACGTCCACTGCAGCCTGCGGTTATTTCGACACATTCGCAACTTTTTGGCAGTGTGGTGCATAAAATGTTGATACTTCATTCGATATAAAATATGCATCTGTCTTTGAATGACTAATTTGTTGTTTGTTTTTTACAACTTTACACAACTTTGTATACAATTTGCATCATAATAATATTATGATGAATATTTAATACAAATTATATATTACAGTCATACCAATATTTTTGTCTTTGAACCCTGTATATTTTTTTGTTTATAGACTTCAATTATTACTCTTGGGTCTTTATGATCTCACCTGTTTGGAACTAAAAGACTGTTTAGTGTGACATGCGAGCAGTAGCACTTCGTGCTACCTCCACCTTATTTTATCTTGTTAAATTTTAAGAAATGGTTAAGTTCAGGATTGATATGCAACCACGACATTACAAATTCATATTAATTGCTGTATTTCTCAATGGAAAAAATTATAACTTATAAGTCAAAATAATTGCACTAAAAATAAATTCTGTTGAGGTGTATACTTTGTCGCAAAAATAAAAATATTACAGCCGCAGTCAATGTGTCAAATTTTATTCATTACTTTATTAAATACATTATTTAAGTTACTGTTGCAATACAAAAGCTACAGAATATTACACATACTATTTTATCTTATGGATAAAATAATATATGGACACAACCTCGAACATAATATTATTTTAATACAAAATACGAGTATGTTAATTGCTTTAAAACAAATTTAAGGTATCCAGTAGACTGGCACATTAGTCTTTGCTTAAGTCGATCTTAAGTAAGGGCTTGACCACACGATGAAGAGATTATATCTATATATACACCTCTGAAAAATAGTAACAATATTTTTCAGGGGTAAAAAAATACTCGTAATATAATACAATCAACTAAAATGGATTATTAATAATAAACTATTTAGTATTCTTTGTTTCCAGTTTCATAAGTATATTATGAGTTATAAAATAAAAGCTTACACATTATGATAAATGTAAGAAACAGAAAAATATCGTCACGACCATATCCTCGAATGTGTAGGTAGAGAAACATATTAGGACAATAGGGTGGGTTATTGTAAGTAATTGGTAGGCAGCTACAGGTTAAGACAATAGGGTGGATTTCACTGTAATGGTGATGATGAGCATATTTGTGTGTGATTATAGTAAGGCAACCGTGTAATCATTTTTTGTCCCGAATAAAAAAAATTGACAAGTGGCCAATCCGTCGCCATATCGGACGCAAATCTTGGGTTTCCTAACGATGTTTTCCTACACCGTAAGAGCACTCAAAAAATATAGCTACTTTGGTCAGAAAAAGTAATTTGTATCAAATATATTTTTATTTCAAGTTGAAACATTTCAATCAAAATTAAAACTTTAGACACCTCTCAATGGAGATCGGACCGCGATTAGTTCAGTACAAATAAACAATTACAAAATATAAAAACTGCTGCAGCCTACAGTTTAGAACTCCGAAATATCTCTAAACTCATCCTGATTTTTATGGTTCTGTGGTTATATATGTGATTGTATGGTAATCGACTCCGCTGCCCATCTGTCTTACTAAGACTCCACTGAGCGTCTGTCTGTCTGTCACCAGGATATCGTCACAAAAATTGAACTTTTTCTATAAACGTTAAGGTTGATTTTGGGGCATTCACATTGTGTTTACAATAATCATTTGATTATAATAAAGATTATTTATGGTCTCACATGTAACACAAAATTATATGTATATGTACCTTGTTTACCTTTTATTTTACTGCTCATAACTTGAAACCCGTATTTTGCAGAAAATTTTAAGCATGTAGATTATCTTAAACTGACTTTTTTTTATTTTATAAGGATACCTCTATTTACAAAAACAAGGCAGTCCATAAGAAAAGCCTCAGAAAATATATAATTGCCTGTGATGCCCCGTGTTGGTCCGGGGTTCTCTGTGTAGAATAGACCAACTTCCTACCAGACTGCGTAAGAGGCGAGCATAGGTTAACTGGGTCACTTCCAACATTGCCACTGGTGGTAGAGTGCTGTACAGCCTTTCGCCCGGGTAGGGATCTAACGCCTTAGCTATTCCTGCCGTCATAATGACATCGTCGTGTTCCGGTCTGGAGGGTAGGGTTGCACATTAAGCCCGACCATAGAGCAGCGGCGGACCTACAATATCTGTGGTGTCTATAGACCACTGTTGACTCTTCACATCAAGAGACCCGTGTGCCTGTTCGCTGCCTTATCCCATAAAAAAAAGGTGTGATCACTTTTCGTTCACCAACAGGCCGTCGCTAAAATCGTAAGAATGCAGCTATTATAGGTTAATTTGTAAGTTAAAGTATGACCTCAACTGTAACGAAAAGGATCAGATATTACGGTCCGCAGCGACTGGGTTAAATTGTATTTTTATCTTCATGAAATATTTTATTTATATCACTGATTCCTAGGTTTTTAAGTAATATAAAAACTTCAGAATTATTTGCAGACGAGTCTGTCTCATTAATAAATTAGTATATTTGCACAAGTCCAAATAAGCATAATGAAATTACAATTAAGTAGGTACCTATTTTAAACTTCAATAATTTTGTAGTTATAAATCAAAATGAAGTCGTTCGTAAGTTATGGACATGACCCATGGAAACAGATAAGATCTATAACTACCATTGTAATGGTGATATGGTAAACTAGAATTATTAAAAATAAAATAGTAAAAATGTAACAGATCGCTGTCTATACCTACATGAAAATATATTTAAAAAAACACAATAGGTACCTATATATACTACATGCAAGAAAATCTAAAACAATGTTTTTTACTTTGTCTGTACGTTTGTGTACGCTAATCTCAGAAACGGCTTAACCGATTTGGATGCAGTTTTCAAAAATATGTTGTGATGGCCTTCACTTAACATTTAGGGTCTATTTAATTGAAATCGGTTTATTCATGTTCATGGTTATGTCAATTTATGTCAATCAAGTAATGTAGGTACCAATTTAAAAAGAGCGCTGGTATCATATCGAATTGATGGGGGATGGGGTTCAGGCTTCAGCTTAGGCTGGATCAGCATAAGTTCAACGTAACGCGGCCCCGTGTGGGGTATATAAATAATTAAATAAAAATACGGACGTAGTCGCGGGAACAGTTACTAAAATTAATATTAGAGTTTCGGCGATGTAGGCGTCGGGGCTTCGCACTACCGCGACCGTTTTGATAGTCTGGACTCTGAGTTTTACTAGCATTTCAAATTTTTAACACGTTGCCATCCAACTACGAGTTTACTACAAGCTCAGTACCTGTTACGAGTATATTCGTAGATATGAAACTGAGCATTTTTACTAAACTCGAAAGCACTACAAGGAGGGCAGAATAGATTTGAAAATTTCATATATTTTTTTTATAAAAAAATGCATAAAAACAAAGTACGAGTATACTCGTACATATGAATTTGTATAGGTGGCGTATGTGAAGAAGAAACTTTACTACGAGCAATCGTATTGGCAGGTAACGTGTTAATGATTTTACGGTAAAAAAAAAACATTGCAGGAAAACTCGAATTCGTGTTATAAAAACTGCGGAATTATTTATAGACGAGTCTCTCTTACGAATATAAATTAATATATTTACACAAGTCCAAATATAAGCGATATAATAATAGTCTAGATTCAAACTCTGTCATGTATAGAGTATTTAATTTTTTTGAATGATTCATGTTATAAGTACCCTCACACCTATTATCCCCGAAGGGGTAGGCAGAGGTGTGCTAGTATATCCACGAGTAAATATACTAGAACACCCACGATTAGCCAAGGTACTAGAGGGCCCTGATGTGATAGGTGGCAACTGGCAAGCCTATCGCCACTTCGGGCGCATTCCAATCCCGGGCAATGTAATGCTTACACAGAAAAATCTGAAAAACATTTTTAAGAAAAGTTGCGCGACCTGGGAATTGAACTACGTGGCTATCGGTATTAATAGGCGACACCTGTACCTTTACACCACAGAGGCGTTTTAGAATGCGACCTAATCTAGGTTTGGCTCTGGTTTTTATTCTTGCAGCGGTTAATTGGCAGCTATTACTCTGTGTGGGTAAGGACATGTACCTACTATAAAAACAAGAATGTTTCAAACATTTTATTGTTTCGGTGTAATCACTTCCATAAGTTTGTCCCAATGACGACGTTCGGGATCATACTTCTGAATGAACTTTTCGTACTCCTCTGGCAGATATTGTTGCGTTGCCTGAAATAACGTCCAACCAGCATGTTTGTTTTCTTCTGTACAATCACTACATGATGTCTCCACTGCATGTTGAATAAATTCTGTAAAACAATAGTATTTTTATAAGATAACTTAGTATAGTGATCCTGAACTCACTGAAAATGAAGAAGTCGAAGGTAAAAGTGTGCTAAGCTAAAGTTAATCCACTCTTTTTCTGAAGACTCTTTAATTAAAAACGTTTGAAGATACCAGGCAGAGAGTTACTTTTTGTGGTTGTTCAAATATAAAACAAGAACTAAATCTTTGTGTCTGTCTGAAGGAGATGATCTTGCGGAAACCTGAATTCGTGTATTCCAACTCGAATTAATCTAGAGTTGCAGATATCAGACAGCAGACGCTCTGTGGAAAAACGGTCAACAACAAATCCCCTACATTAAGTAACCGACCCAGACATAAAACGAGATGTTCATAGATATTTTCATCACCGTAATACTAGACGAACGGAAGCTTACCATCCATACTTGGTAGACATTCCTCGAACTAGAACTAAGAGGTTCGCTTCATACTAAGAGATTTCCCGTGTTGGTCCGGGTCTTCTATGTAGAACAGACCAACTGCCTTCCTACTAGGCTGCTCGTAAGAGGCGAGCAAAGGTTAACTGGGTCACTACCAACATGACCACTGGTGGTAGAGTGCTGTGCAGCAACTC
>DVZL01008113.1:0-10413 GCA_018236625.1 Lasaia peninsularis
ATTTAAAAAATCTCTGTTTCGTTAGTATACTCGATTAATTCATAGAACAAATTGTGATGTATCATAAACTTACGGTTGCTGCCTTTCGAGATCAACGCAATGTGCTGCAGTTAAAACTAGCTTAGAAGATATCAAACTGCCCCCACAGCCTAGCGCCCCATTCTCATACTCCAGGAGAACGAGCCAAGGATACTGGTCCACTGCAGTCGTTTGACCACCTGCAATGTTAATTCAACTCTTGTATTACTTTCTGAACTACTAAACTTAAGGCTACACTCTAAAAAAACGACAGAGTTTTTACCCGTGCTGTATGGTTGGGTATTCGGTAGTCTTGCCGACGTGGTTTAAGAGTCAGATCATAAGATAACAACGCACCAGTAGCATCTAATGTGTGTAAACACTATCTGTAGGTAAAGGCCTCCATTGCTAATCTGTACGCCTTTATTAAAGGCAATCTCTTATCATCAAGAGATTCACCAGTGGTTTTGTTAGTTATAAGACAAAAATATAAATCATAATAATCAATAAGTCACCCCGATATTCCAGAAAAGGTAGGCAGAGGTAGGTACATATGCACCCACGAGTAGCCGACATTATAAGTCCAGGTGGCAAGTCCGTTACTATATCGGGCACTAATCCCGGGTTTCTTCGTGATGTTTACTTTATCTTTCATACTCAGAAAATGTTGAGTTAAAAAACACATTAGTAAATTACCAGTAATCCTGAAAATGCTTGAAATATCCTCGCCACAGTTAGTTTTTTCGCCGGAAATTACGGTTGGTTCCTCTTCCGTGGGTGGTTCGTTGTGAGACATGCTTGGTTTCGGGTCGAAATTGTCCCAGGTTTCTGAAGATGGACAGCATACCTTCAATAAAACAGCAAACCTTCAATAAAAATTATAACAGACGAATTAAAAAAAATACACCTTTTATTCTATTGAAATATTATATTATTTAAGGGTGGTGTCGAAGAGTCTTCAAAACAATTTGTGTTGTGGAGTGGTGAATGTGGAGAGAAGTTTTTTAAGTTTGAAAGAATCATGACACTGCCTACTTACAAAGGACTTAGTGTGAAGATATGTATCTATCATAGTAAAAGACTCTTTGCTTGGCAGGTGGATTCATTATTTTAAGAAATATACATCACCTGTAGACAGATGGATACACATCCACGTAGTTGAAACGTTGCGAAAACTGGGCTGGAATTAAAGCATCTTAACCCTCTTGATTTAACTGGTACCTTAAACTCCAAATAGGAACAAGACAATAGCGCTAAGTCATCAGAGATAGATAAACTCGGTGGTATAACATATTAAGAAATTGAATTGTGAAAAACTTTTTATAATCTGATGCAAAACTGCATATATTATAAATTTAATTAATTGGAACCAAATAAACAAATATCTTTTGGTCAATTTTCGTAAAGAGATAACCTCAAAGCAAGCAAATTACATGTTTGTGTTACGGATAGTTATCTAACATGGGCTTGACTTTCATTAGGAAGACTCTGAAAAAGGTTAGTATAAAACATTAGGAGAGAAAATAGGTATAAACAAAATTGAAATTCAGGATAAATATGCAAGAGTAACATATGACATTTATAGAACAGTAAAAAAATTTGGTCGTGGACTAGCACACCGCCTACTCCTTCGGCGATAATAGACGCGAAGGGTACTTTTTAAAAATAAAATAAGCAGATCCTGTAATTTTCAATCAGAGGATTGTATGTAACTGTTATGCTTGAGGGGGTAGTGACTTGAGGGGGGGTAATATCTTTCAGTGTACCGGGAGATATGCTTCTACTTTTCGCTCGAGTAAACAAATCGTTTACATTGAAATCAATAAAAAAATACATCGAAATTCATGTTGCCACTTGGTAATAACAATTTCGAATACGTGTTCTGCAAAACAACGCTTAATATGGTTGAACGTGATACAATGAAAACGAAAGTTTATTGGTTATTGTGGTGATGGACGAAGGAGAAAGGAAAACTTATGGCCGCGATAGAAAACAGGAGATGAATTTGGATCAGCCGCTTATTGCGACTTCATATATACATAAAAAAAACTGTAATGGGAAAGAGGAATAGAGATGGGAAAGAAATTTACCGCCTTTTTCATACTTCAAATCAGAACATACAATTGGTGATATTACGAGAACAGGCGAAAAGCAAGTTAGTAAAACTAGTGATATAATCCAGTAACCAAAATTACTACATGCTACCAACGGGCGATAGGTTCGTCACATCTCTATTTTACCTTCGGTCGAACTCGTACACTGGTCTGATAACCAGCGTAGTTGGATTTGATTTTGGAACCGCGCGTGCAGTACGACTGCTTGATGAACAACCTTTCGTCGCTGGTTTTGTGCTTTTTGTGATACAGCTCAGATATTGGAGTGCAGCTGGAAATCTTGACGCAGATACCTGTTCCTCCATTTGGCAGATCGCACGGGTCTGCTGCAATGTAAAAACACTCTATAGTTGTCTGTTCGACATATACCTTTTAGTATTAACCTTTATCAGCAGTGAATGAGGTGTTACTTGATTTGGAATCATGTCTAGATGATTGTCAAAAAAAATGCATAAATTAAGTACATTTTAGTAAAAGATGGCAAATTTCTCAAAATGTTTCTATTTTTCCTGCTTTGTGTAGTAGTGGTGGTGGTCGTCGTTTTCAGCGTTGTAGGGTAGTGTAGACTGTAGTATTTGTATATATATCCAAAGATGCCGCCACTTTCGAGGTTCGTTTAAAATTAATAGGAGTAATGTAATTATAAATTACTTTAAGCAACGAACATGTGTTTCCTCAACCGTATGTGTGGTCTGACCAATCTTGAGTATTTTCCCGACGATAACTTGTTTTTGTAACGATCAATTTGTAATTAATAATAACAAGTTTATTAACAGGCACCACGGTGCCTATTAATAAACCACAACAATAGGGATAATTAAATGTTAAGTTATTAGCCTAGACGTAAACGGCAACTATACAACCAGAACTTTTCTGGATATCTATACACAAACATTGTATAACTGGGTGTACGTAGTTCTATCGAATTGCGGGCTTGAGGTCGTCCTTTATACATAAATATTATTATTATCGTTAATACTGACTGTTGACTAATTTATTTACAAAATTGCCGACCATGAACTGATGTTGCAGTGGCCTTTCATTCGAGAACCCCACTCAAATTCTATAGTAATAAAGTGTATTTAAGCACCATGTATCAAAAATACACTGCAACCTCCATGTTTGTGACGTAAAAAGGAAAGTGGGAGCTTGAGGGTCCAAAGCGTATGATAGCGTCCACTCAATAAGTTAATCCAATCGTTAAACATAATTATACAAAAACCCATCTATCGCCATAGACAAATATTAACCGAGTCTATAATCGACAGTTGTTTCTTATCGTAACATCGTCGGTTTGTTTGATATCTTAAGCTTCTCACGGTGCACGGTATCGCGAACGGTTACGGACCATCCGTCGTAAGTTGGTAAGGGTCTCTCTCGTCCGGTGACACGTTATAAACGACCGTATTAGTATTTTATTATAAAGAAATAAAAAATCCTTGACGAATAACAAGAATTACCAAAGTCAATGATTATGATATGCAGAAATACATTTAAAGGTATTAAGATAATTGTATCAAACTCTCAAATCCAGAAATATTGCAATCTTACATGAGCTCTGTCAATTATCGCAGTGCCCTTTAACCAACTAGGCAGTCGGTATTAAATTAAATCCTAGAATCTTAGGTTGGCAATAATACACCATTAACATTTAAAGCGTTTATAGGCGACGTTCATCTGTATGTTTGCTTTCCTTAATAATAATAATAAAAATGACCAACCTGCTTGATAAGTCTTGACCAATGTCAAAAGACACACAGTATAGCTTGTTATGAACCGCATGTTTGAGGAAAACAAATATCTTGTCCAAACCACTACCTCGCACGAGGCTTACTGATTCTGGTTTGTACACGCTGTGCAGACGGTATATATTACTATGATGATATTGTGGGTTTTACCATTTAAGAACGCTTGATTAAGTTTTTTTGAACGAATTCTCTGTTTGAAAAGAATGATTCTATACTCTTATAATTAACATAGGTAGTAAAAAAAAGTAATATCTTCAAAGTAGTCTGTCACATAAAATTTGGATGCACCCGCAACTTCGTCCACGGTCTGCAACGGACTGTTGGCAACAGTTTTCTCCCGATTCGGTGGAGCAGCAAAACAGCATATACTCCTCCAAAAACCAAATTTTAATTTTGGCTTTTACTTCAGAATATAGGTTACCGCTAGCCAAGTTCAGCAGTTTTAAAGAAAATCGCGATTGGGATTCAGTCAGCCAGACGACAGAAACGACTTCTTAAAAAAATAAAAATATTTTTTTGTACAGAATGCCCACCACTGTACCACTAGTGGCGATATTGGTTGTGACCCAGTTACTTTCGCCTCTTACGAGTTGCCTGGTAGGGAGGCAGATGGTCTGTTCTACACAGGGTACCCGGACCGACACGTGTAAAATACATCATGAAACATAGTTTACATTTGAAGTTAGATATCTGTCTTTCAAATTATATAATCTCAGCCAAATGTGAAAACAAATAGACAAACCGACCTAAATTCGAAAACAACAAATTAAAACCGTGTGCTGAGCTGTTTAATACACGTTGGTCCGATTTCTCTGTGTTGAATAGACCATCTGCCTTTCTACCAGGCAGCTCGAAAGAGGCGAGCATAGTTTATCTAGGTCATTGCTAACAAGACCACTGGTTGTAGAGTGGAGTGTAAGGATACCAGCTTTATTTGCTTAAGAATTAGATACAGGCTAATTAAATTGTATAATTGTAAGTAAAGTTTTTTTTAACGATAAGTTTTTTTTACGGTCACTACTATCATGACCACCGATGGTAGAGTGCTGTATAGCAACTCGCCTGGGTTTGGCCCGGGGACCACCGCCTTACCTATTCTTGCCGCCATAATGACATTCTCGTGTTTCTATCCGGTAGGGTAGCCGGTAGTCTTGCGCATCAGGGGGTTAGAATAAGCACTATCGTCCCGACGCGATCGTGTCGTTTTGCGTGATTTGAAATGTCAAACTCAAAAAATCTTTTGACGATAGTGCTTATTCTAACCCCCCAGATCTTACACTCTGGCCACAGGACACAGGACCTATAACATTTATGGTGTCTATAGGCCACGATTGGCTCTTACCATGAGGAGAACCGTGTGCTGAATTACACAGAATAGTCGTCTCGTTCAACGTTTTATATTATGATTAAATGTAGTCATCGATTTTAAGTTTGATTTTCTTTTTTTTGTTTCTGTTCATATTTCAAAAGTACCTACTGAACCAAATGCCATATATTTTTTATATGGGTGGTCCCATTGAGATATAACCCAGCTACACCCATGCCCTTTCATACCTCTCGTTTGCCGGATGAAACCATTGAGATATGTCAAATAAAACACCAAAAATAAGTTTATATTTATCGGAAACATGCGTAACATACATACAAAAAACTGGCCAAATTAAAGTCGAACTTGCGCACGTGGGGTGCCGTACTAAACTATACTCATTATATTCTATAACAACGGCGAAAAATTGCGATTTATGTATATTATTACATTTTAGTATAAAATTATTATAAGTAAGTTTTTCGCAAGCAATTCAATTCATTTTTCAGCAACGCCATCTGACTATGTGGATAGAATTAAATTTTAAATATCGCATCAATAAGGATAGCGACATCTATTGGCCGGGAAATAAGCGAAGTTATTCCCTTAAATATTAACTTTATTCCGTTATTTAGTTTTTTATCACTATAAAATCAAGTTCGATGTAATAATGGCAACAGAAATACTGTGAAAATTTAACTGACTAGCTGTCACGGTTCATTCGAGACAGACGGATAGACAGACAACCAGACAAACGGATAGACAGACATGCAGATGGACAGCGGAGTTTTGGTTCCGTTTTTACCTTTTGGGTACGGAACTACAAGAATTAAAATTAACTACGGAATTAAAAGAGACTTTTAGCCAAATTATAACCTCCTCCGTTTTTGAAATCGATTATAAAGGGAACATCTAACTTTAGCATTGGGATTCGACCTTAAGAATTCCTGAATCATTTCATCTAAAAACGCATAGAGATGTCTCTTACATATTTACCTAGTACCTACTTGGGTGAACGAGCTTTGCTCGGAGTTTTTTTTAGTAGGATCATCATGTTTTTTGGAATAATATTTGCTTATAACTATTCAAAGTTACTTGCTGGTGAAAAATGAATACTAGGAAAAGAAAAAATAAATAAAAGAAGCAATCGGACCGAGATTTGAACTCGGATTTCCTGCGTTTCAAGGCGCCTGTTCGACCAAGCTATTGCAACTTCGTACTCTAATGATATTGTAGGAGGTTTTTATTCAATAAAAACACGAGTAATGGCCGTTTTCAATAACCTTGACAGGTTATCAGTGTCCAGGTAACCACTGTTATTTTTCAATAATTAATTAATAAAAATATCTTAGCAACAAAACTCTAGTAAGCCTATTTCTAAGTATAGATTTTCTGAAAATGAAACCTAGTTAGATCGATTTGTCGCCTTCAAAACCCTCTAAATGCAAATTTTCAAGAAAATCGTTGGAGCAGATTCCGAGATCGTTGATATATACATACAAGAATTGGTCGTTTAAAGGTATTAGATGTATTGAGACGGCCGGTTTTGTTTTTTTAAAGGGAATGTTATTACATAAAACCAGGCTGACTCGAAGCAAGGACTCTTTCAAATCAGGCTACATGTTAAAAAATTAACTTTAATTAAATCTATTACAAAATACTTAACAAAAAATATAAAAAAATCCTATGGCTTTATATTGCTCCTAATCCATGGTAGATATTCGTGAACTTTAGTGTAAACCCCGGGAATGTTCTCGATGCCGCAGGGGGTTGGGCCGAAGCTGACAACACCGACGAGGTGGTGTAACCTCTCGTCGTAGTACATGAGTGGCCCTCCTGAATCCCCCCTACAGGAGTCTTTGCCCTTCTCCCCGCCAGCGCAGAGCTGGCCATTCCAAAGAGCTACTTTTCTACTTGGAGTGTTGTATGATTGTTGACATTCCTAAAACAATAAAGTAGTTAATAAATATAAGTAATAAATATAAGTTTACAGTTTTGTCGTCTTTTGTGTGGCTTTTATTTTTTATTACATAAATAAATTATTATAAAGTTAACATTTTCTATAATTATGGTAGTATTCTTACATCGATAAGTTTTTTTTGGAACATCTGATGAAAGTCGCAAGAAGAGGGCTAATACGTTGATCATTTGAAACAAAATTTAAATAATAATTTGTAATGATTCTTTTTTTTTATACATAAAAGTAGACAAGTGATAAAGAGAGTTTTTGGTTGGCCACCTTTCAGAAATTAATAAGTTTTTTCTCATATACCTTATAAGGAATCGAAGATATATTATTTTGGAAACGCCGCCGATAACAAAGTTCCATAAAAACAAAACGTATATATTTTACCTGAAGCGGACTAAGCGGCAAATCTACATATAGTTTGACGTTACTGGAACTCTGGAATTCACTGACTGCCCCCCAACCAGCGACGTACAGCCTGATGTTGTTCCTGCTGTCTTGTGTGATATCAGACGTTGGTAAACATATAGGCCTTATGAAATCTGAAACAATATTAGTTGATCACGATACGTCATTGCTTGGAACATATCGTCAAAAATATACGTGTGAAATCAAGTCCAGGGTTGGGATCGCAATGGTCCAGGCTCGCAAGCATTCTAGTACGCCTTAATTTGATTAATTAGTCTGACATTATTAATTGGTTGTCAGATTTTAAATTGGATGTTTACACAACTGCCATTATAATCTTCAAGATGTCTAAGTAACTAACAAAGACAAAAAACAGCATTGAATGACGTGTCTACGTAATCTGGTTTCTTAGCTGGGACAGCTCAGAGTTTTTTAGGGGTATGTATAGTTTATAACATTTTTCAAGTCTTCAGGGCTGAATCTTTCTCGGCTCTGATAGTTTTTGGCTTTAAATAAAACTGCTTGATTTCCCAACGAATTGCCAAAAATTTCGGTGTTCGTAGGTAGCGGCTATCTCTTGTCTAAATATTATTTGTATCGCGTACTCACCTGAATATACTGCTAAGTTTTTCATCCTCACCAATGCGATATCGTTCCTTCTTAATTTCGAGTCTGGGTCGTATTGGGGATGTGGTGTGATTTTTTCAATGGGTATTATCACTGCGCCATCTGTACAGTCTCGTCCGCCACCTTCGGAGTCGACGCAGTCGTTTCCTTGATTGTTTGTGTCGTATTCACCCAGGCGAACGTTAATCCTGAATATTATAATGAACATAACTGTTTTTACAAGCATACTTTTCAATGAACAGGTAATATTTATGTAGTCAATAAAAATATGACTGTATAATACAATAACCATAAACATTTTGCATCTGCTATATAGCGACTATTAGACATTTTTTAGATCGCCAACCAAAGATTTGAAGTTCGACTTGAATCCGCTAACATCTGATAAAAACAAAAGACGAAAGATGCATTCATACACTTAATCCTTAATTATCGGTTTTAGCAACGTATCTGATTTCTAGTTTTACAAAATTATAAACTTACGGCCTTCCTATTTTCAACACTGCTCCAGCGACGCAGTGCCCAGCAGTAATGACATATCTTCCACTTATAAGTGCCCCTCCACACAAAAGACTGATCTTGTCGTCTCTCACTCCTCTGTATTCTATAATTGTTAGCCAAGGGTACTGGTCGATGGCAGTGGCGTTTCCACCTGAAACACAACAGTCCGATATAATGACGCCCCTGCCTGCAAATAACGGCTTATGACGAAAATACTTACTGTGTGTCGCCAGCAGCAGCCTCGACTTTATAAAAGCTACACATTAAACTCAGAATTTAAATCATGATTAAGTCTGTCTACTTATTCCTACGGGTTCTCTGATATTCATTACCTAAGAGATTTTTCTTCAAAAGTTAAGATAATTGTCGTAACGCAGAGACTTTACAGAGACACGATAGTGACAAACGTTGTCCTTGGAGGTTTACACAGTTTAACAGAAAATTATAAAACTGTAGAAGAGTGAGTTACAAGTTTTGATGATATTTAAAAAAACGGGCCTAGGCGATTAAAATCGGTCAACCGAACAGATTTTTAATTTTTGTCAGTCTGTTTCCCGCCTGCAATTAACACCGAAACTACTGCAACGATTATAATGAAGTTTGGCTTGCCGGTATTCCGTGTTCCGAAGTAGATTAAAGGCATCTTTTTATCGTTTATATTATATTATGATCATCGTAAGTACAGATCTCTCTATAATCATTATCTCATCTTATTATCGTCTCACCCCATCACCATTATCATCTCATTATCAGATCATTTCAGATTGGACAATATTTGGTCAGCGGGTAACCTACGTTCTGAGGTAGGTTATTGGCTACTTTTTAGCCCATTTACTTAAGAGACTTTCGTACGAAATAGGATAAATAATAGTTTTTATTTATTAATTAGATTGTATTTTTGGTTTTTTTTTGTTGGATACATACTGAATACCAATATTCGTAGCGTGCTAATTGCGTTAGCGGAGCGTTGCGGACGGAGTCGCGGGCAACAGCTAGTTTATAATAAGTCGGCCTTCAATGAAAGGTGTCAATGTCCAGACAGAATAATTATTTAATAACAGCCACGTGAGGTTGTATTGTTTTATAGATATAATGTGTTTGGTGGTAATATCATTATAGTCACGTGTTTTCCTCCGCTCTGGGATTGTGCTCGGTAATACCCAATTATAACAATCAGTTAACCTTGTTTTGAACTTACGCGTTTTATGTATTGTATTTATTGGCCGACCAACGTCGAAGTGAGTCGAGTTTTCCTTGCAATAACATTTATTATCAGGAGTGAAGTGTGCTTGTTCGTTGTCTTACACCATAAAACATCAGAAATACTTATCACATATGTATGACAAATATCTAAATATCGGTCCATACTCCATACCATCTTGATGCTTAGTTGTTTTCTACTGTTCAGTTTGCACGAAAGTCTTTAGAACGGCATCCCTTAAACAGTCTTAAACTTTCCATCACCACAATAGTAGGCGAACGGAGACGTACCATCCTTACCTTGTAGAACTTCCACGAACAAGGACTAAAAGGTTCACCCCCTCTTTTATCATTCGCACCGCTACGAATTGGAATTGTCTACCCAAAGCGGTGTTTCCAGAGAAATACAACTTAGCAGCTAAGCTAAGTCTTAGCTGCATTTAAAAGAAGAGTGAATAGGTTTCTTTTGGCTTAGTACATTACCATCTTTGACCCCAGAATCACTTTCCATCAGGTGAGCTGTTG
>DVZL01008114.1:0-10413 GCA_018236625.1 Lasaia peninsularis
GACGCTATAGATGTTGTAGGTGCGTCGCTGTCCTGTGGCCGAGGTGTTAGGCCTGGTGTGCAAGTTTACCGGCTACTCTACCCCCAGGAGCGGAACAGGACATTGTCATAATAACGGTAGGAGTAAGTAAGGCGGTGGATCCCTACTCGGGCGAGTTGCCGCACAGCACTCTACCACCTGTAAAAATGTTCTTTCTTCGGTTATCTTGAAATATTTTTTTCTTACCTTTCCTAATTTTTCAAGTCATGTCGCAACAAGCACAAACACCTATCTTGTTTAAAAACATCACGTGGTGTTTATTTTGTTTTGTGTCCAAAAAAAATACGAAACTCGTTTTAAATGAAATTCCGAACCGGCTTTATTAGAAATTACGAATAACTTAAAATACTATTCGTAAGTGGTCATGGTTATTTTTAGATCAAAATATTTACAATATTCTGTCAAAAATCACTTTGGTGATCCCCTTATTCTTTATCAACTATGAATATTTAATAAACCGGTCCGTAAGTTTAGACGCTAGCTGTCATGCAGTCTTACAGTCAGCTCGTAGTGCATTAAACGGTGTAAAAAAATAAACATTATTTTATCACAAAAAACTTAATAAATGAAAAAAAAAATAGCGACAAAAGAAACCTATTTCTGACGCCATAATGATATTGTCGTGTTCCGTTCCGGTCCGGAGAGTAGGTTAGTCGGTAGACTTGCACATAAGGCAACGACGCATCCACAACATCTGAGGTGTCTATAGGCCACGGTTGTCTCTTACCATCAGGAGACCGTTGTATCTCATAACAAAAAATAAATAAAAAAAAATAATAAACGTCACATCTACGAAGGGGTAGACTTAACTGAGTTGGGTCCCATCGTCTGACAGGTGGCAAGTCGCCACATCGTGCACGAATCCCGGGTTGCCTCACGGTCAAAGAAACACAGTAAAATCAGAAAATGTATTTAAGTTAGAAGAACTCGCTAAACCGCCTACCGAAATGGAAGTCCCTAACACTAGGACACTAAAGCTCTTTTTTAGATAAAACTAGCGAGTCGTCTCGGCTTCGCTCGGGTATACAATAAATGTTATATACATAAAAAAACCTTCCTCTTGAATCACTCTATTTAAGAAAGCCGCATCAAAATCCGTTGCGTACAGATAAAGTGACTTTGTTTTATACTATGTAGTGAAAGAACCAGCTCTAGTTTTTTCTTAGGTTAAAAATGTACGGAATCACACAAGCTGCATTCCTCTGTCATTCGTACAACGCGTGTCCATCCAAAGTGCGATCTTCCAATTATTATACTCAATTCTGGGCTCACAAGGCCGGGCGCTGATTGATCTTTGATTTAACGGACATAGAACATGACAATCCTAGATTGTATATCAGACCTTTTATAGCAAAAAAACTAGATAGGTTAAAAGTTTTCGAGGTGATATAACACACACACACCTACTTTGTAGCCAAGTCCCTGGCAGGATCGCCTCTGTGGTGTAACGGTACGGCTGTTAGCCGCGTGGGGTCCTGGATTCAATTCCCGTATCGGGCAACTTTTCTTATATGTCTTTCAGATTATTCCGTGTAAGTATTACATTGGCCGGAATTTGAATGTCCCCGAGGTTACGATAGGCTTGCTATCTATCACATTATGGGTCCTAGTACCTTGGCTAGGACCGTGGGTGTTCCAGTATATCTACTGGACTTACGAGTCGTGCATATACTAGCACACCTCTGCCTACTCCTTCGAGGATAATGGGCGTGTGGGGTGTCAGATAAAATGCTGTCTCGTCGCTTTTCTCTTTAGATCATATCGGGGTCAGCTCCCTTATCAAGGGGATTTGATCAGGGTGCCAGTTTTTTCGTAAAGCGATTGGTCTCTGACCTCTGCAACCCACAAGGGTAACCAAGTCTATTACTAGATTAGGTCAAATTCACATTCATGAATACAAGTACCCATCGATGTTTTTGATTAAACTGAAAAAATCATATTGGTTTATGTCGAGGTTCAAACCTGTACCAGGGGAAAGGAAGTCCGAAACGCTAACCACTAAGCCGCCTCACTTATCAAATTTAAAGCAATAATTATTTAAATTTGCACACTTATACACATAGTATACGAGTAGTGCTTGTATTCAAACAAATGTATTTGCCCGCAGCTTTATTTAACCTAAGATTTATCGAAGGAGGAAGCAATATAACATCCCAACAAGATCGTTAAAAGATTAGTTCTCTTAAGAAATTAACATTTATAAGGAATAAAAAGGAAATAGATACAAGAGTGTATTAACTTTATAGATACTTCATCATTGTAATGTTACTGTACATTAAATATAGTAAATATATTTACTGCAGTTCGTTTTAATCAACATTATTCTAGAATCAATTAAATTCTCCGTTATTGATAATAGACGAGACTATGTGACGCAGTGTTTTGTAGCATCTCACGCTGCAATAGCACGGTAACGTACCGCATCTCAGAGGTAAAGAACGTTCAGGTTAAATAACTTAAAATATTCTTCTACGTCCCAGTCCTATACCGTGTCTATATCAGATAATATCAGGGTCGGCTACATTATCTAAAGGATTTAACAAGGGCGTAAGTTTTTACAACGAATGATTGCCATCTAACCACTGCAAGCCATATGGGAAACAAAGCCCCATCCGAGATTAGATCGAATTTGAATAGGCCCAATTGACATACAAAAACCCGCATATACCTACGTATGCACCCACCATTAGCCGATGATATCAGGTTCCATTGATAGATGGTAAGTCCGTCAAAATTTCGAGCACGAATCCCGGGTTTTCTTACGATGTTTTTCTTCACCGTAATAGCAATCAGAAAATGTACTTAAATTTTAAAAACTCACCCGTTCACAGCGGGGTTCGAACTTCAAGTACCAGGATGGTCCCAAGTCCTAACCACTAGACCATTGAGGCTCTCATACTTGATTCAAATACTCAACTAAATACAAAAAACTAAAAAAAATAACAACAGGATAATCTCGTATACGAGCACAGAAATGATTCATCTGATGTTAATAGCGAAATATTTAATTCGCTTAGTAACTTCCGTTAGTGTTTAATAAAGTGCAGGCTGACTCATGGATGAAGATGCGAATCAATTAAAATATCACTGGCAATTTTGCACTTATTACACAAGAAAAAAGATTATGTAATATTAGTCGATGGTCTAGTGAGTAGCGCTTTGGACCATTTCGGTAGTCCAAATTCGAACCCCGTCATGAATTAAACCTCGATAAAATCTTATATGTTTTCCATCAAACAAAACAAGAAACGGTCATAACTTATAGGACAGAGTTGATAGTTCGTAGTATCAAGTAATTTTGAAAACAGCCTCAGCGGTCTACGCTTCGGACTTGCATTCCTTTCTGGTTCGAACCCCTCTCATGTCTCATGTATCAATGAGTTTTTCTAATTAAAGTCCATTTTCCGAGTGCTCTTTTGGTGAAGCAGAACATCTAGATTTGGACCTGTTTTTCATTAAGGGTTGCAGAGGTCAGATGGCCGTACTTTTGTGCAAAAACTATCTCAAACCCCCAAGAGCAAATAGCTGACCCCATACTGTCTAACATAGAATGGGGACAACCCAAGACGAAGATATAAGAAGTGAACTTGTATTAGTACAGACAGATATATCAGTAATATTACGCTATGTAAAATTTAATATATTTACTGTGATGACGCTGTTTAGGGATAAGAAATAGATCTTTTCGACCAGGCGAAAGACTTCGAGAATTAGGTCCAAGTGAGAAGATCTCGAAGTTATACATATATACAGTATTTATTCAAGACAAAAAAAAAACTATAACACCCGCGATGCAGGATTTGCTCAAAAAATATGTGTATGAATTAAGAGTTTTTACAGTAGAGCTACTTATAGAAGATAAATAAATGTACTTAAAAGAACTTTGGCGCAACTCAAAAACTACACTTTTCTCACATAGATCACTAGTTTTATCTTTAATTAGTGTCTCTATTCCTTACTATCTTTTACCAGTTTAATTATCTTAAATTGAAACCTTTGTTAATGGAAAAAATATATAAAAATGCTTATCGCTGTCTGTCTTTTCTAGCTTAAACTGGCAAGTTTCTTAACATGACGCTTTAAAGCATTGCCATGAGTTAACGCAAGTCTACTTTATTGTAAGACAATAAAGTTTTATTTTCAATACAGTGAGGTTATAATTTAATATTGAAATTAAACTGCGCTATGTCGTCATTTTATACAGCCTACAACAATTTGTAACTGATTTTGAATTTTAAAAAGAACCTTACGTGTTAAGTCCCTTTGTTGCCACATTTAAATTTCTACCCTAAATTACAAAAAATTACGAATAAAAACGAAATATGTACTTCTTTTACTTTTCTCGCATTTATAAAATATTTCGTTAAAACTTATGTTTAACGAAGTATGGTCTTGTTGGTAGTGACCCAGTAAACCTATGCTCGCCTCTTACGAGCTGCCTGGTAGGTAGGCAGTTGCTCTATTCTATACAGAAGACCCGGACCAACACGGGGAAAATTTGCGTGAAAATTACAAACAAACACTCATAAACTTTCGCTTTTATATTAATAATAATGATGTTTAAAAAATGGTATTTTTTATAAAATCTCACGAGAATTCCCTTATTAACATTTATGAGAAACGCACATTCCCTTATAGATTTACAAAATAAAACCCTAGACGCAAATCTCATAAATATTACTGGCGTATGCAGAAAATAGGTATGGGGAGATCGCTTGCCTTGATAAATTTAAAACCAGTCAAAGTATGCAAAATGGAGGAGGCATTTAATTTAAGCGTATACCGCATCCGATGTATCTTATATTGAAATTGTTGAAGTTATTTTTTAATTAAAAGTCATTCTTGGGCATCTTTTATAAATCTTATATTCTGTTATGTTAAATGACGTTTGAGTCTAATATTTCTCTTCTTCATCGTGACTATATTGCTGACGGTCGTGCCCTATCTGAAAGTATTTAATTGCTTTCATAATATGCAGCATCTTTCCTGGTGTTCCACTTCTCGCAGGGCGATTGTTACAGACTGACCACTAAGTGCAGTAACCTGCGGGGCTATTGTGTATCTTTTTGACAGTTAAATGATACGAACTCCAAGCTCGAATTTTCGTATATACACTGTCAAATGGCATGTTTCGTATTGTCTAATTCCAGCCAACAACTACTATGACGTCACGAGAATAATTAAGACAATACGAAACACATCATTTGACAGTGAATATACGAAAATTCGAGCTTGGAGTTTGTATCATTTAACTGTCAAAAAGATACACAATAGCCCCGCTGGACCAACACGGATTGTGTTGTGTACGTCAATATAATGAGAAATATTAATAGGTATGAAATAATGATTGCATGAGGGTGCGGATCTGGATCCGTTAAGCAACAACCTGCCCAATAGAAAACCATTTTCCGTCCTAAGGCCCATGCTTCACCCACCATCGTGCAGATCTCTGCCCCTCAGCCCCAAACAAGGGCAACGACTGGCACATAATCGATTCGATGATCAAACTCTACATCAACATTTTAATCACCGCATAAGGCCTCTTTAAGGATAACCCAGCACCTATGGCCTCACAGACGTCGAGTCCCTCAGTTTCCTCCGGGAATAAATTCCCGACGTAGCGTAAGCCCAGTCTTGGTTCCTGTCGCTAAACGCTCTTGCTGGACCTCCCCTCAGTGGGCCTCACCTGGTAGGGCTGATCGCAATGAGCCGCGTGGAGATTCACGAGAGGTCGGTGATGCTGACAAAATGAAAACAAACCACATATTGGAAAATCCCCTGCAATGACCTGCCCGTCTTATGTTGGTAGCGGTAGCCATCAAGGACAGAGGTTACAACCCCCCTTTTATTTGACCCCGTGCCGAGGTAAGGAAAGTTTGACAAGATATGGAGAATAACATGTCTTTATGATAATTAATAAAATCGGGCTTCCTTTTGCGAAAGTCCTTATTAAAACAAAAATGTTATTATCATTTTGCATAATTCATCTAAAAAAATTAGCTTCATGGTTTCTATACATTTTTTTACTATTATTTATTATGAAAGAAGAATATTATAGAAAAAGAATACTGTACGTTTTAATTTACTTGAGAATATTTTAGTACCTACCTACTGTATGTTTTTATTCAATTTGATATCGATTTACTGTAGTACATTCTTTTTATGAATTTGGTAACACCATTGTAATCAATTCTCAATTAGGGATGGAAATTCTTTCCGAAAAAGATCGTTTTTTAAATCGATTGTAATCATAATGTGATGAATTGATTCACAAAAAAATCGATTTCTAAAAAATCGAACTTTTTAAATTTGTGATGACAATGTTATTATAAATAAATTTTTAATAAAAACAAAATAAATATCATAATTAACGATTTCTTATCGGTAGATATTATTAGAGAATATTATGATAGCAATTATTTTATTCCATACAAAAGTATTAGATCGGGTATAAAATGTCTTACAAAGTTAAGAAAATGTAGCATGTAGTTCCTAATACTTAGTACCTTAACAGAAAAAAATTAAATGTTAATTTTCAAGGGTGATAGTATATTATAGATTCACTGAATCGATCCAGTGCTATGCATCGATATAAAATCGATCTTTTTAGGCTCGAAAAATCGATTTTTAGATTAATCGATCTCAGATCGCCATCCCTAATCTCAATTCTTTAGAAAATGGCGGAACGATTGCCGTGTAGCGTCTCTGTTTCAAAAGATATAGTAGCAAACATGCAAATATTAATTAAAATATAAGTTTAGTTTATAAATAATTGAAAAAAGACAATATGGAAACTGTAGTGTTTGATGAAATGTGCCGGTGTTGTGCCTCGGAAGGAGTTTACAAAGACTTGCGTTCATCGTATGATTGGATGGGCGAAGTGGAAGTCTATGCCGACATGTTGGAGGAATGTTTTAATATTTCGGTAAGTAATTCTTAATTATTGCCATGTTATCAAAAATTCGATTAGTTACAATGTTTATTTTAGTAATTTAAGTCATAGCTAAGAACTACATAAATGAATCGGTGAAACTAATGACATTTATTGTAGATAAATATTTTTCGTAAATCTGAAGTCTGAATCGTCTATTCGCTCTTTAATTTAAACTATCTAATGTCATAGGTAATTCGAAGTGTATATCACAATTGATTGCTGCGCAATGCGCAAAGTTAAAAGACATCTTTAGTCGCTGGATTGATTGAAGTGCGTAGCCATATTGTATTTATCAAGACATTTAGTTGAGGTAGATACATGGGCATTGAGCCGGACGAGAGTAACATCTATTTTTTGTTAATTACGTTTTGTTTTGCTTTTATTAAATACAATAACACAACTCGTACTCCATAAATAACACAATGAAACAATTGGTTTTTACTGTTGACATCCTAAGTATTAAAAAAAAATACTTAAAGGGAGAAGTTGGAATTTAGCCGAAAGCTTTAAAATGCTTTGGTAGCCTTAACAGGTTTGCTGCCAGTTAGTCTATAGAGATTTCTTGGAAAAATCCGATGTTGGGTCTTTGTATAATACAAATTATAGATGTCGCGTGAAGTCATTTCTGTATTTATTTATTTTATTTTGCATGATTTTACTTAAAAAAAAGTGGACATTAAAAATCACGCGAATTTGCGGGGCCGGCACTGTGAATGAAATTTTCAAACACAGTGCCGGCCCCGCAAATTTGAGGGGTAGGTAGTTTATTTTGTGTGTTGTGGGATATAAAAGAAACCAAGTTGTTTTATTAAATGATATCTATTCACTGGGATCTAGGTAATATTTCACGACAGTATATCTAATAATCACATTTTCTTACAAAAAATAGAAAATAAAATAGCTCTGATAGCTAATACAAAACAATAATCATAAAATTTAGAGTGTCAAATGATATTCTTCAAAACACTCAAAGCAAAGACCCGGTTTGTCTTTACACATTTCGCAATGCCACTGCGAGTCTTTGCGTTTTTTCTAATTTTTCGAGCATAATCGGCACACTTTGCGCTTGACAAATCCTTTAGTATTTCTCTCCGTTATCTTACTAATTTTGTGTATACTTACTCCACTAGATTTTGGTCTGCAACCAACAGACAATCTGTAATCGTAAAGTGACATTTTTGGTTGGCCGGAATATTTATTATATAATGTCTAGAGTTTATAAATTAACCTTTGGTTATGTGGGATCGAGTTTACAAATTAACCTTTGGTTATGTGGGATCGTGTAATGCCATGACATCCTTTGTATGCCGAATTACCGAATTACTGGAAAGTCGACACCGTGTGCAATTAAGCTTGTGATTTATGGCTTGTTTAGAGAAAAAAACTTAATGGATCCTTGTAGATTTTTTTGTTGTGTTTAACAGATGACTTAGCTCTATTATTGTGTACAAAAAATGTAACATTTGTGAGAAAGTTATTTTATGCGATGCAGATGGTTTGAAATGCTATGAAAAAATCTTACATTCTCAAGATTAGTAGCTAAATGAAAATATACTAAACCTGTGTGTTTCTTTATAATTGTATCTCAAACTAGAAGAAATTATCTTTATTATTTAATAAATAAAAAAAATAGCTTCATACGAAAAAGTGGAGAAATTGAGTTTAGAATATACAAAAAAAACCTCAAAATGGCGTGTATTGCCGAGTGTTGAGTAATGTTTATAAACCATTGGGATTCGATAAATAAGACACTTTGTAATCAAATTCTTATTTTAATTTGTTGCAAATATAGTATAGTTACATTTGACTATAAGATAATCAGTCTAAAATAAAGAAAATGTAATTTATTAGAACAAAAATACACAACAATGAAAAAAAAAAGTCTAATTTTAGGACTTACAGAAAATAATATATTTTCTTACAATAATATTATAAATCTTATAAGAAACTTCTATAAACTATAAACCAAGTAAACAATTCTTGCAGTGGTAATGTTTTTTTACATACCTTTCATATAAAATATTCTATAAAAAAATCTCAAACTTACTGACCCTTTCTCCAATACTCCGACTTCTGAGGAGCTGATGATGACCAGGTAGGTAGTAACGTGTCACAGTAGAAGCTTCGGATTTAGATTGATGTGATAGCAATTCGTGACCCTTTCACCTATACTCCGATTTATGAGGATCTGATGAAGACCAGGTGGCTAGTAACGGCTCACAGTAGAAGCTTCGGATTTAGATTTATGTGATAGTAATTAGTGACCCTTTCACTTGTATTCCGATTTATGAGGTTCTGATGATGACCAGGTAGCTACTAACGGCTCTCAGTAACAGCTCACAGAAGAAGCTTCGGATTTAGATTTATATGATAGTAACTACTGACCCTTTCTCCAATTTTCCAATTTCTGAGGATCTGATGATGACCAGCTATCAGCAGCAGGTAGCTAGTAACGGTTCACGGTAGAAGCTTCGGATTTAGATTTATATGATAGTAATTATCTGACAATACGAACGAATACGAGTTTAGATTTACATACATACATATCGTCACGCCTATAATCCCGAATGGGGTAAGCAGAAGTAGACAGATGATCAGACACGTAGTTTTCAGCAATCCACCATAACGTCAATGCTTGCTGTAGTTGTATTCCGGTTTTACCGGTTCCGAAGGGTAGCCGTTAAACTTATTTTATAACGTATGATGATGACCAGGTAGCTAGTAATGGTTCACAGAACAAGATTCGCATTTAGATTTGTGTGAAAGTAATTAGCTGACAATACAACGTACGAATTTAGATCTACATACATACATACATACATACATACATACAAACATATAGTCACGCCTATAATCCCCAATGGGGTAATTAGAAGTAGACAGATGATCAGGCACGTGGTTTTCAGCAATCCACCATAATGTCTGTGCTTGCTGTAGTTGTATTCCTGTTTTACCTGTTCCGAAGGGTGGCCGTTAATATAAAATATTAATTTCTTCTGGGCTGGCGTAGGTCGTCTAAAGTATGATATTCTTCAAAGCAACCTTCAATGCATAACCCAACATTACATTGGGCGCATTGCTTTGTAACGAATCGCTTCCGACCTAACGCAGAGCATCTGACGCAACGGCGACGACTCCGCCTTTTACCACCATCTTTATCAATTTTTTCTGATTTTTCAGTGGGTTCTAAAGTATGACCCCTTTAATCCAGATGCGTTAGCTTTTTATCAATACTATGTCGCCTATGGTTTGTTTCGTACGCAATGAAAGTATTCAGCAGGCTTGTACTAAGAATCCTCCTGAATACTTTCATTTTTTTTTTTATATAATAGGAGGCAAACGGGCAAGTGGGTCACCTGATGTTAAGTGATCACCGCAGCCCACGAACACTCGCAACACCAGAGGTATCACAGGTGCGTTGCCGACCTTTAAGGAATAAG